>CAMOHE010050491.1:0-33754 GCA_946598075.1 Artocarpus hirsutus | reverse complement strand
CTAGATATGTCTAGGTTCATTGAATCTGACATTATCTAGATTATCTGAATCATATTCGAATTACTGACATTATCTAGATTTTTTGAATCAGATTTGAATTACAGACATTATCTAGATTATCTGAGTCATATTCAAATTACAGTTTACCCTATTTACAATCTGACTCTATCTCGAAGTCAACAGATATATATATATATCTGCTTTAGGGTTTTTAGCTGAATTAAAAAAAAGAAGGTGTTCTATCATTCTAAAAGGGCAAAAAACATTAAAACCCTAAAAATTAGAGAGTCTTTTAACGCAAAAGAGAGGGTGCTAGCACACCAATTCGTTTTTGAGAGAGTCTGTTCGTGTGGATACCTGTAAAGGACGTTGCTCTAAGTAACAATGTCTGAATCCGATTCCGATTACTAAAAGCTCGAGTTAGGGTGTCACTGGAGTGAACCCGCTCTCTCCCTTCCAGAATCTTGCCTTTTTGTCATCTTGGTAAGATTCTGACTTTCTTATCAATCTAATCGAATTGCATGGATCCTGTGAAGGTTTTGTGGGAATTAATTTTTATTTTCCGCAGCGTATTTGAATCACAAAATCCAACAAAAACCTACATCCTGTGCATTAGTGCTGGTATGATTGCACCCGAAAGCCTAAGCATAGGAAAAACACTTATGGGCTTACCGTGCAAAGCAGGGACCATCGAACTTTGGCAAAAAAGGGCTCATTCATGGGCCACAGCGATCGATTTTTGTCATAATAGCCCCCGGAACCACCGAAACATGATGCCGTGAGCTTCATAACCACCGGGTCCCACGTCTAGAATGAGAACAGTGCCCGAAGGGCTATGGGCGGGGCTTTAAGGGGGCCGGCAGCCTTTGTGAAAATGGAAGGTCAGACGAAACGAGGAAAAAATGAAGAAAAAAAACATGAAGGGCGTGGAAAAGAAAAAGGGGGGGTGCAACATAAGGACTTCCCAAGTGGTCACCCATCCTAGTACTACTCTCGCCCAAGCACGCTTAATTGTAGAGTTCTGATGGGATCCGGTGCAATAGTGCTGGAAAGATCGCACCCGAAAGCCTAAGGCCTAAGCGCAGGAAAAGCAATGGGCTTGCCGTACGAAGCAGGGGCCATCGAACTTTGGCCAAAAAGGGCCCGTTTAAGGGCCCCGGCGATTGAATTTGGCCAAAGTAGCCCCCAGGTCGTCGCGAAGCGACGAGTCAAGCTCGCTGGCTCGTCTCCACTTGAAAAAGTGTGCTCATGCGTCAGAATATGATGCTGTGAGCTTCGAAACCACCAGGTCCCACGTCTAGAACTAGAATAGCACCCTAGGGGCGATGGGTGGGGCTTTAGGGGGGCCGACGGCCATTGTGACAACGAGAGGTCGGACGGAACGAGGAAAAAATGAAGAAAAAAAACACGACGGGCATGGAAATGAAAACATTGTGCGCAACACGAGGACTTCCCCGGAGGTCACCCATTCTAGTACTACTCTCGCCCAAGCATGCTTAACTACGGAGTTCTGATGGGATCTAGTGCATTAGTGCTGCTATGATCGCACCCGAAAGCCTAAGCGTAGGAAAAGCCCTTATGGGCTTGCCGTGCGAAGCAGGGGCCGTCGAACTTTGGTGAAAAAGGGCCCGTTCGAGGGCCCTGGTGATTGAATTTGGCCGGAATAGCCCCTGGGTCGTCGCGAAGAGACGAGTCATGCTCACTGGCCCGTCTTCGCTTGAAAAAGTGTGCTCATGCGTCAGAATATGATGCCGTGAGCTTCGGAACCACTGGGTCCCACGTTTGGAACGAGAACAACGCCCGGGGGGCGATGGGCGGGGCTTTAGGGGGGCCGACGGCCATTGTGAAAATGGGAGGTCAGACAGAACGAGAAAAAAATGAAGAAAAAAAACACGACAGGCATGGAAAAGAAAAAAAGGGGGTGCAACACGAGGACTTCCCAGGAGGTCATCCATCCTAGTACTACTCTAGCCCAAGCATGCTTAACTGCAGAGTTCTGATGGGATCCGGTGCATTAGTGCTGGTATGATTGCACCCGAAAGCCTAAGCGCAGGAAAAGCACTTATGGGCTTGCCGTGCGAAGCAGGGGTCATCAAACTTTGGCAAAAAAGGGCCCGTTCGAGGGCCTCGATGATCGAATTTGACGAGAATAGCCCCTGGGTCGTCACGAAGAGACGAGTCATGCCCGTCGCGAAGCAACGAGTCATGCCCGGGCGATGGGTAGGGCTTTTGGGGGGCCGGCGGCCATTGTGAAAACAGGAGGTCGGACGGAATGAGAAAAAAATAAAGAAAAAAAACCCGATGGGTATGGGAAAGAAAAAGGGGGGTGCAACACGAGGACTTCCCAAGAGGCCTTTGAACTTTGTCGAAAAAGGGCTCGTTTGAGGGCCCTATCGTTTGAATTTGGCCAAAAAAGACCCCCGATGGTCGCAAAGTGGCGAGTCATGCTCTCTGGCCTGTCTCCTCTTGGAAAAGTGTGCTCATGTGTCGGAATATGATGCCGTGAGCTTTGGAACCTTTGGGTCCCACAGTTGGAACGAGAACAGCTCACGAGGGGCGATGGGCAGGGCTTTAGTGGGGCCGACTGCCGTCATGAAAACAGGAGGGCGGACGGATCGAGAAAAAAATAAAGAAAAAAAAACGTGACGGGTAAGGAAAATAAAAAGGGGGTGCAGCACGGGGACTTCCCTAGAGGTTACCCATCCTAGTACTCTCTCTCCCAAGCATGCTTAACGGCAGAGTTCTGATGGGATCCGGAGCATTAGTGCTGGTATGATCACACCCAAAAGCCTAAGCGTCGAAAAAGCACTTATGGGATTGCCGTGAGAAGCAGGGGTCATCGATCTTTGCCGAAAAAGGGCCCGTTCAAGGGCCCCGGCAATCGAATTTGACTGGCTAAGCCCCCGGGTCGTCACGAAGCAACGAGTCATGCTCGTTGTGTAACGCCCCCTTTACGGATGCCACAGATGTCGTTATATTCATTCTTTAATTCTTTTGAGTTTAAGATGAACTATATGATTAAAACTTTATTTGGAAAACATTCCTAGAAATCCATGCATACATTTTTTTTATAAATTAATATTTAATAACTTAATCTATTATAAATAGTTACTTGATTATAAACATCCTTTAAATAGTTTCCCAATGCCATTGTAAATTGAATAAACATTTAAAACATCTTTAAAAATCTACATACACAATTCAACGGGCCGAACTTGTGACTTCGGCAGGCCAAACTCGATCGGCAGACTAATGTTCAACCATCGGTAGGCCACCCGAGGCTTTGCAAAACCGGGTTTCAAAATCAATAAAATCGACAGGCCGATACTAAGCAATCGACAGGCCAATTATTTTATCGATAGTCTGACCAGTAACAATCGGCAAGCCGACCGACTGTCAAAAAAAAAATTAATTTTAAACAAGTTTCAATACTTCAAGGTGCAGAAACAATATACTCAAAGAGGAATATAAAAACATATAAAATATAGTTCTTAAGTTTTAAAAACTTCTTTCTTGGCGTCTTCCATTTTTGATCCATCTTGCATAGCTCACATGCCTTCCCTTGCCCTCCACCTAATCCATTATCTTCTTACCCTTATTTGCAACATGATATAAAACTAAAATAAGCTTAAGCTTAGTAAATACATTTTATATCTCACAACTTAAAAACACTGTGTACATCATCATCCTATGCATTGTCATAATAGTACGCTATGCATAATTTCATAAGGAACATATCTTTCATTTCATTATCCATATTAAAACTTTGTTCATTTTATCTCAAGGGCCCAAGTGTTGCATCATAAGCATCATTGTAGGCGCGCCGTTATGAGAGGAGAAGGGTAGCTAATCCTAAACCAAACATGACATCATAACATAACATAAACATGGGTATGCAACACTTATTTAAGTGATACATATATATTTTTACTTTTATACTTTGAAATACGTCAACATCAAACATGTAGAACTTTTGAACATCAAATCTTTCATAAGTATCAAAAAATGAAAATAATCATAGAATCATCATAAATATCATCATGAACATAATTTCAAACTTTTACAACCATATCATGTTGCAGGTGAGAATGTACTTACTTGGATAGTTTACTTAACCTTAATTTGTAGGTGACGTCGTTGGGGTCTCGATGTGCTCGCTCCTTAGTGTGTTCATGTCATACATTCATTTAAAAGAACAATTAACATTATTTTCATAAGACCATGAAATCATTCAATCACCACATAACATATCTCAAATTCCATAATACATCCAACATACATTTATTTCTTGAAAACATTAATTCATAATACGTTTTATTAACCTTAAATCATTAGAACAAAATGGTCAACATAGTTGCAATCTGACCCTTATGAAATCATAGCTCACTAACTTAAAAGTTTTGCACAATTTGAGTGCCAAACTTGGCAGGGACAATGATAACATACAAACATAATATTGTGATTTTTGGTTGGTCATAAAATTCCATTTAATGTCTCAAACAAGTTATACAACATACATACAAAATCTACCAGCAATATTAATTAGTTAACAGCCCTTATTATCATTCATAAAATAAATTATCTACATTCTAAAATAATACCATAAAATCCTTTATGCAATAAACACCAAAAACTTCAACATATCCAAAAATCACCTTTAAATAAATTCCACATAATCCAAAACAAGCATTAAAAGACAGAGACAATAATAACTTTCATTATGTCAGGCAATGAGTTTCATACATTTATCATTTTCCAATAATTAAAATAAAATTATTTGGACTCTAAAATTCATATGACAACCTATTAACATATAATTACAGTAGCACAAAAATATTTCATCACCAAATAAATTCATAAGTCATACAAAAACATCACACAATAGAAGTTCAAAAATTCTTTGATAAAACAGTCTCAAAAACTTAGTTTTAATAAAAATTCAATAACACATAGAATTTCATCATATTATCACCAAACTTTCCAGTTCATAACTTTAACATATACATTAACATATATATAAAAATTTTATGGGAAAATCATTCATTTGTCCTATGAACCAAAAACCTCATTTTCATGCAACTTTACCAATTAGCAATAATTTCTATGAGTGACAGGGAGAAGAAAATTCATATCTTAGCATAGAAAATTCCAATTAAAGTGAAATTTTGAGGAATAACACATAACATATATATATGATAACATATTAAAATTTCAAAGCAAATGGAAATTCCTAGCTGAAAATATAGTAGTCGAATTAAGGAGGAAAATACATTTCAGGAAGACCGAAAGATGAACTCTTACCTTAAAACGAATTTTTTTTTTCAAACCTCCTTGAATTAACCCCAACGAAATTTCAATGTATCTTTCAAATAATAGCAGAGGAATTGAGGGGGAGAAAAATGAGAAAAATTTGAAGAAGAGAGAGAGAAAACGTAAGAGAGAGAGAGAGCGTTTATGTGAAAAAAAATGGCGTAAAAAAGGAGAGATATTTTCTCTTTAATTTTAGAAATTTCCTAACTATATTTAGGCTAATACACGTGGGAATGGGGAGCAATAAGGGAAATTCAATGATTAGCTTATCTTACCATATTTCACCTCTTCAAAAATGGGAAGCCATATCAATTAATCCAAATCATCATAAAAGTCAAACCTCCTATTACCAAAATTAAGAAATCAATCCATAAATATGCCAATCAATCAAAATAAATCATCCAATTTAATCCAATCATCATAATTATCATTGTCACCAATTTTAAGAGATTTCTGCTAATTGCTCGTTAGCTGTCTTTGGCATGCCGAAGCCGTGAGGTCTGGCCTACCAATTATATTCATCGGCCTGCCGATCTGCTTTAACACACTAAAATTCATCAAAGCATAAATTCATTACAAAATTATTATTAAACATTCAACATAAATGATATGAACACTTTAAGCACATCAATTCGACGTGGCCGTTACCTGTCATAATACTTAACATAAAATAGTTAGTAATATCATAACAGATATAAATAAAGAAATTACTTAACGTCGTTATTCATCCGTTACATGAAAATTGACGGGTGTTACAATTCTCCCCACCTTATAAGAGTTTCGTCCTCAAAACTCAGAATAGATGCGTATACTTTGTTCTCATGTCATCTTTGCATTCCCATGTGGCTTCTTCCACTTAGTGATTTTGCCATAAAACCTTGACTAGTGGAATTTCTTTATTCCTTAAGGTCTTGGTTTTTCGATCTAAAATCTCTATTAGCTTTTCCTCATAGCTCAAGTCTTCTCGTATCTTGATTACTTGTGGCTCAATCACATGCTTTGGGTCTGGGACATATTTCTTGAGCATTGAAACATGGAACACATCCTGCATTGTGGACTTTTCTGATGGCAACCTCAGTTGATAAGCTACTTTGCCTATTCGCTTCATGACTTCATAAGGCCCAATAAATCTTTGGCTCAATTTGATTTTCTTCTCAAACCTCATAACTCCTTTCATTGGTGTAACTTTTAAGAACATAGATTCGCCTACAGCGAATTCTAAGGGTCTTCTTCTTTTATCAGCATAACTTTTCTGACGGCTTTACGCGGTCTCTATTCTTTTCCAAATCAACTTAATCATTTCGGAGGTTTCGTTGACAAAATCAGTATTTTCGGCGTCAACGCTTTCCATCATCTTCTTCTCACTAACTTCATGCCAATATATAGGCGACCTGCATTTCTGCCCATATAGGGCCTCATAAGGTGCCATCCCAATTGTTGCCTGGTAGCTATTGTTGTAAGCGAATTTTGCTAACGGTAACACTTTACACCAGCCGGTCTTGAAGTCGAGAGTATAAGCCTGAAGCATATCTTCTAAGATTAAGTTCGTCCTCTCCCTTTGGCCGTATGTCTGAGGATGAAAAGCTGTTCTGAAATGTAACTTGGTCCCCATTGGAACCTGTACACTTTTCTAGAATTTGGATGTGAACCTGCCATCACGGTCTGAGATGATAGACTTAGGAATTCCATGCAGTAATACAATCTCTTTGACATAGAGTTCCGCTAACTATTCCATAGAGTAAGTGATCTTGATAGAAATGAAATGCACCATCTTCATTAGTCGATCGACAATAATCCAAATAGCGTCATAACCATTCATAGTCCTAGGCAATCCAGTAATGAAATCCATTGAAATATCCTCCCATTTTCATTCCAGTATCTGGATTGACTGTAAATCACCGCTAGGCCTTTGGTGTTCAACTTTAACTTGTTGGCATGTCAAACATTTCTTCACATACATGGCAACATAACATTTCATTCCAAACCACCAGAAGTTATCCCTTAGATCATTGTACATCTCTGTTGCACCTAGATGAATTGAATAAGGAGTGTCATGAATTTTTGCCAAAATTCTTTCCCTTAGGCTATCAACATTGGGAACACATAAGTGGTCCTTGAGATATAAAGTTCCATCATCCGTAATATGAAACTCTTTACATTTCCCTTCTTTCAATTCCTGGTTAATCCTTGTGAGGCTTACATCTTCATCTTGCTTACTCTGAATTTCATCGTGCAGCGTTGGAGCAAGAGTGAGTGTTGATAGCTGGCCTGTTATGAGTTCTAAACCAAAGCTCAGAATTTCTTTCCTTAAAGGCTAAGACATTGCTTGTAATGACATCAGCGTAGCAATAGTCTTTCTACTCAATGCGTCAGGCACTCGGTTAGCCTTTCCAGGGTAATATAGGATTTCACAATTGTAATCTTTCACCAACTCTAACATCTTTGTTGTCTCATGTTCAGGTCCTTCTAAGTGAAGAAGTACTTTAAACTTTGATGATCGGTGAAGATCTCCCCATATAAGTAATGTCTCTATATTTTCAATGCAAAAACAACTACTGCTAACTCGAGGTTATGAGTTGGATAGTTCTTCTCGTAATCCTTTAGTTGTCTTGATGTGTAGGCGATCACTCTATCATTCTGCATTAGAATAGTATCAAGGCCCATCTTAGAGGCATCACTGTAAATCACAAATCCATCACTTGCTTCAGGAATAGCCCATACTGGTGCTGTCGTTAATCTATTCTTTAGTTCTTGAAAACTCTTCTTGCATGCTTCAGTCCACTCAAACTTCTTTCCCTTTGCAAATTAAATTTATGAGTGGCGCTGCTATCTTGAAGAAGTCTTCTACTAATCTCCGGTAATAACCGTCTAGGCCCAAAAAGCTCCTTATCTTACTTGCATTTATCGGTTGTTTTCAATTGAGAATAGCCTTTACTTTTGTAGGATCAACCATAATCCCTTCTTTCGATACTACATGCCCCAAGAAAGACACTCTGTCAAGCCAGAACTCACATTTGGAGAATTTTGCATATAGCTGGTGTCTTTTTAATGTCTCCAACATAATTTTTAGATGCTCTACATGTTCTTCTTGACTCTTCGAATAAACAAGAATATCATCGATAAACACAACAACAAATTTGTCAAGGAAATCCTCGAATACCAATTCATTAGATCCATGAAGGCTGCAGGTGCATTCGTTAGACCGAAAGGCATAACCATAAATTCATAGTGACCATACCTCGATCTAAATGTTGTTTTTGGGATGTCTCCTTCTTTAATCTTCAATTGGTGATATCCTACTACAGATCAATCTTTGAGAACACTGATGCACCATTTAGCTGATGGAACAAGTCATCAATTCGAGGCAACGGGTACTTATTCTTGATCATCGCCTTGTTCAGCTCTCTATAGTCGATGTAGAGTCTCATAGATCCACCCTTCTTCTTGACAAATAAAATTGGAGCTCCCCATTGTGAGTGACTCGGCCTGATGAATCCTTTGTCGAGAAGTTATTTTAGTTGAGAATAAAGCTCCTTCAACTCGACTGGGGCCATTCTATAAGGTGCCTTCAAAATCGAGTTTGTGCCTGGAGCGAGCTTGATCTTAAATTCAACTTCTCTATCAAGGGGTAAACTTGACAGATCTTTTGGAAACACCTTCGAAAATTCTTGTACTACTGCCACATTCTCAATTCTTGTCTTTTCTTCTTGACTTTTATCTACAATGTTCACCAGATAGCCTATGCAGCAGCTAGCTAACAACTTTCTTGCTTTCATGGCTGACAAAAACATGCTTGGTTTCTTTCTGGGCTAGCCCACATACACGAACTTTTGATCTCTTTCTGGTTGCAAGATCACCTTTCATTTTTGGCATTCAATGGAAGCATTGTACTTGCTCAAAAAATCCATCCCAAGAATGATGTCATAATCGTACATATCGATCACGATGAGGTTGATGAAAAGTTCCCTTCCAGAAATCCATAGAGGAACAACACACATACAATGCGTAGATATCATCACTTCCTCAGAGGGTAGTGTCGTAGCGAATCCCTGTCTCATAGGCTCTAAATGAACCCTAACTTCTTAGCAAAAGATGACGATACAAAAGAATGTATGGCACCCGTATCAAAGAGGACATATGAATTAATAGAAAGATTTGAGATCTGACCTGTGGCCACATTAGAGGTTTCTGCAGCCACTTGTTCTTTCATCATTGCATAGATGCGGGCATTTGTGGGTGGGGCTTCAAGTCTTCCGTGGTTAATCAACGGCCCTTCTAAGGAGGCTTGCATTTGATGAAGTTGGGCTTGCAAAGCTCTCTGTTGGGCTTGAGCATTAGTTAGGTTGGGACAATTCTTGACAAAATGACCTTCTCATCCACAGATAAAACACTGATTAGTTCCTAGACGACATTCTCCAGGATGATTCCTTCCACATTTGGTGGATGGTTGAAACTGCCTATGATTGTTGTTGGGCTGGCCCCTATTATGCCTCTTGTTACCTTGGTTTTGCTAGTTCTGAGGATTGCCCTTCCTCTTGTTATTCCTCTGGTGTTGGATGTTGTTGTTGTTGCTGGTTCTGTGTTGAGGGTAGTTCTAGGTGTTTACATTACTGGTTGTCTGCCCTGACTGAGGCTAATTTCTTCTTAGCTTTGACAGGTGAACTCAGCACATTGGGCCCTCAGAACAACCTACTCCTGGTTTCTAGGTGGACTTGCCCCATCAACAATTGCAGCAATCGCCAGCCTGAGAACTCTGATCAATCTTCTAACCCTTTCGCTTTCATCATGAACCATCCTTGGGCAGAGGCGAGCTAGCTGATCAAACTTTGCCACCGCATCTGTAACTGATATATCTCCTTGGTGCAGATTCTTAAACTCATCGTAATGCTTCCTTGTAATGTTCATGTGGAAGAACTTTGTGTTGAACTCATGAACGAAGTCAGTCCATGGCATCTCTTCAATGTTCCTGCTCTATTCGATTCCGTCCCACCAAATCCTGGCCTCCATGGTGAGGCAGTATGAAGCACAAAGTACCTTCTCATTATCTGTGAAGCCTATGAGTCTTAGAGTGGCCTTCATCATCTTTATCCATCCCTGAGTGACAAATGGATCCTTAAAACCTTCAAAATTCGCTGGCTTAACCTTCTTCCATCTGACTAGTAGGGGTTCCTCATAGGCTGCTCTAGGTTCAGCAGGAGCTGAAATTGCATTTGCTTGTGGCTAGGGAGGAGGAGGAGGTGGCACGTCATTGCCTTGTCGTTCGCCATCATGACCATTGGCTCTTAGTTCTGCTATTTTCCTTCTTTGTTCCTCAAGTTGCCTTTGTAGCTCAGTGATCATCATCATCAGCCTTTTGTTGGTTTGAGTGCGGGTTAGCATTCTTCCTCGGTCGTCCTTAGTTAATTTCCTAAAAGAGTTATGAATTTAGAAACAATCTTCCAATTTATGAGACAGGTTTTCACTACTAGGGTATTAATCATTAAACATCTAAACCTTATTCTCATCATCATACTTGCTTCTTAACATTTAACTTTAAAACATACTTACTTTGAGGACTTGGACTGATGTGTGGCGATATGAATTGAAAACAGAAATTTGCTCTGATACAAAAGCTTGTAATACCCCTTTTACAGACGCCATAGAAGTCGTTACATTCATTCCTTAATACTTTTAAGTTTAAGATAAACTATATGATTGAAACTTAATTTGGAAAACATTCCCAAGAATCCATCCATACATTTTTTTTATAAATTAATATTTAATAACTTAATCCATTATAAATAGTTACTTGATCATAAACATCCTTTAAATAATTTGCCAATACCATTGTAAATTGAATAAACTTTTAAAACATCTTTAAAAACCTACATACACAGTTCGGTAGGCCGAACTCGATCGGCAGACCGATGTTCAACCATCAACAGGCCACCCGAGGCTTTGCAAAATCGGGTTTCAAAATCAATAAAATCGATAGGCCGATACTGGGCAATCGACAGGCCGATTATTTCATCAGTAGTCTGACCAACTGTTAAGAAAATAATTAATTTTTAAACAAGTTCTAATACTTCAAGGTGCGGAAACAATATACTCAAAGAGGAATATAAAAAAATATAAAATATTGTTCATAAGTTTTAAAAACTTCTTTCTTGGCGTTTTCCATTTTCAATCCATCTTGCATAGCTCACACGCCTTCCCCTGCCCTCCACCTAATCCATTATCTTCTTACCCTTATCTGTAACATGGTACAAAACTAAAATAAGCTTAAGCTTAGTAAGTACATTTTATATCTCACAACTTAAAAACACTATGTACATCATCATCATATGCATTGTCATAATAGTGAGCTATGCACAATTTCATAAGGAACATATCTTTTATTTCATTATCCATATTAAAACTTTGTTCATTTTATCTTAAGGGCCCAAGTGTTGCATCATAAACATCATTATAGGCGCACCGTCATGAGAGGAGAAGGGTAGCTAATCCTAAACCAAACATGACATCATAACATAACATAAACATGAGTATGCAATACTTATTTAAGTGATACATATATATTTTTACTTTTATACTTTGAAATACGTCAACATCAAACATGTATAACTTTTGAACATCAAATCTTTCATAAGTATCATAAAATGAAAATAATCATAGAATCATCATAAATATCATCATGAACATAATTTCAAACTTTTACAACCATATCATATTGCAGGTGAGAATGTACTTACTTGGATAGTTTACTTAACCTTAATTTATAGGTGACGTCGCCGGGGTCTCGATGTGCTCACTCTTTAGTGTGTTCATGTCATACATTCATTTAAAATAACAATTAACATTATTTTCATGAGACCATAAAATCATTCAATCACCACATAACATATCTCAAATTCCATAATACATCTCACATACATTCATTTCTCAAAAACATTAATTCATAATACGTTTCATTAACCTTAAATCATTAGAACAAAATGGTCAACATAGTTACAATCTGACCCTTATGAAATCATAGCTCATTAACTTAAAATTTTTACACAATTTGAGTGCCAAACTTGGCAGGGACAATGATAATATACAAACATTATATTGGGATTTTTTGTTGGTCATAAAAATTCTATTTAATGTCTCAAACAAGTCATATAACATACATACAAAATTTGCCAACAATATTAATCAGTGAGCAGCCCTTATTATCATTCATAAAATAAATTATCTACTTTCTAAAATAATACCATAAAATCCTTCATGCAATAAACACCAAAAACTTCAACATATCCAAGAATCACCTTTAAATAAATTCCACATAATCCAAAACATGCATTAAAAGACAGAGACAATAATAATTTTCAATGTGTCAGGTAGTGAGTTTCATACATTTATCATGTTCCAATAATTAAATTAAAATTATTTAGACTCTAAAATTCGTATGAAAACCTATTAACATATAATTATAGAAGGACAAAAATATTTCAACACCAAATAAATTCATTAAGTCATACAAAAACATCACACAATAGAAGTTCAAAAATTCTTTGATAAAACAGTCTCAAAAACTTAGTTTTAATAAAAAATGAATAACACATAGAATTTCATCAAATTATCACCAAACTTTCCCGTTCATAACTTTAACATATATATAAAAAATTTCATGGGAAAATCTTTCATATGTCCTACGAACCAAAAACCTCATTTTCATGCAACTTTACCAATCAGCAATAATTTCTCTAAGTAAAAGGGAGAAGAAAATTCATATCTTAGCATAGGAAATTCCAATTAGTGTGAAATTTTGAGGAATAACACATAACATATACATGAATAACATATTAAAATTTCAAAGCAAATGGAAATTCCTAGACAAAAATATAGCAGTCGAATTAAGGAGGAAAATACATTTCAGGAATACTGAATGATGAACTCTTACCTTAAATTGAATTTTTTCTCAAACCTCCTTGAATTAGCCCCAATGAAATTTCAATGTATCTTTCAAATAATAGCAGAGGAATTGAGAGGGAGAAGAAGGAGAAAAACGTAAAGAAGAGAGAGAGAGAGGGTGAGAGAGAGAGAAAACGTAAGAGAGAGATAGAACATTTCCGTGAAAATGAAAATGGCATAAAAAGGGAGAGACATTTTCTCTTTAATTTTAGAAATTTTTTGACTAATTTTAGGCTAGTACATGTGGGAATGGGGAGCAATAAGGGAAAGTCAAATGATTAGCTTATCTTATCATATTTCACCTCTTCAAAAATGGGAAACCATATCAATTAATCCAAATCATCATAAATGTCAAACCTCCTATTACCAAAATTAAGAAATCAATCCAAAAATATGTCTATCAATCAAAATAATCCATCCAATTTAATCCAATCATCATAATTATCATTATCACCAATTTTGAGAGATTTTTGCTAATTGCTCGTTAGCAATCTTCAGTCTGCTGATGGTTCACTTCGGCCTGTCGAAGTCGGGAGGTCTGGCCTGCTAATTATATTCATCGGCCTGCCGTTCTGTGAGGGTCATTTCGTCTGGCCGAACTTGAATGTTCAGCCTGTCGATCTGCCTTAACACACTAAAATTCATCAAAGCATAAATTCATTACAAAATTATTATTAAACATTCAACATAAAATGACATGAACACTTTGAACACATCAATTCCACATGGCCGTCACCTGTTATAATACTTACCATAAAATAGTTAGTAATATCATAACAGATATAAATAAAGAAATTACTTAACGTCGTTATTCATCCGTTATATGAAAATTGGAGGGTGTTACACTCTGGCATGTCTCCGCTTGGAAAAGTGTGCTCATGCGTCGGAATATGATGCCGTGAGCTTCGAAACCACCAGGTCCCATGGTTGGAAAGAGAACAACACCTAGGGGGTGATGGGCGGGGCTTTAGGGGGGCTGGCGGCCATTGTGAAAATGGGAGGGTGGACGAAACGTGAAAAAAAAGAAAATAAATGCGACAGGTAAGAAAAAGAAAAAAAGGGTGCAACACAAAGACTTCCCAGGAGGTCACCCATCCTAGAAGTACTCTCGCCCAAGCACGCTTAACTGCAGAGTTCTGATGGGATCTGGTGTGTTAGCGCTCGTATGAACGCACCTGAAAACCTAAGCGTAGAAAAAGCACTTATGGGCTTGCCGTGAGATGCAGGGGCCCTTAAAATTTGTCGAAAAAGGGCCAGTTCGAGGGCCCCGATGTTTGAATTTCGACGAAAAAGCCACCAAGTTGTCGTGAAGCAATGAGTCATGATAGCTAGCCCGTCTCTGCATTAATGCTAGTAAGATCGCACCTGAAAGCCTAAGCGTAGAAAAAGCACTTATAGGCTTGTCGTGTGAAGCCGAGGCCCTTGAACTTTGTTGAAAAAGGGCCCGTTCCAAGGCTCCAGTGTTCGAATTTGGTCAAAAAGTCCCCTGTTCGTCGCGAAAAGATGAGTCATGCTCGCTGGCCTGTCTCTGCTTAGAAAAGGGTGCTTATGCGTCGGAATATGATGCCGTGAGCTTTGGAACCACTGGGTCCCACGGTTGGAATGAGAACAGCACCTAGGGGGCGATGGGAGGGGCTTTAGGGGGGCCAACAACCATTGTGAAAACCAAAGGGCGGACGAAACGGGAAAAAAATAAAGAAAAAAAACGCGACAGGTAAGGAAAAGAAAAAGGGGGTGCAGCACGAGGACTTCCCAAGAGGTCACCCATCCTAGTACTACTCTCGTCCAAACACACTTAACTACGGAGTTCTGATGGGATGCGGAGCATTAGTGTTGGTATGATCGCACCCGAAAGCCAACACGCAGAAAAAGTAATTATGGGCTTATAGTGCGAAGAAGGGGCCATCGATCTTTGCCAAAAAAGGGCCCGTTCGAGGGCCTCGGTGATCGAATTTGGCCAAATAAGCCCCTGGGTCATCGCGAAGCGACAAGTCATGCTCGCGGGCCCGTCTCCGCTCAGAAAAGTGTGCTCATGCAATGGAATATGATGCCGTGAGCTTCGAAACCACCAGGTCCCACGGTTGGGATGAGAATAGCACCCGAGGGGCGATGGGTAGGCCTTTAGGGGGGCTGACAGCCATTGTGAAAATGGGAGGGCGGACGAAACGAGAAAAAAAATAAAGAAAATAAACCCAACGGGTAAGGAAAAGAAAAAAGTGGATGCAACCTTAGGACTTCCTAGGAGGTCACCCATCCTAGTACTACTCTCGCCCAAGCATGCTTAATTGTGGAGTTTTGATGAGATCCGGTGCATTAGTGCTGGTATGATCGCACCCGAAAGCCTGAGCGCAGAAAAAAGCACTTATGGGCTTGCTGTGCAATGCAGGAGCCCTGGAACTTTGCCAAAAAAGGGCCCGTTTGAGGGCCTAGGCGTTCAAATTTTGCCAAAAAAGCACCCAGATCATCGCTTTGTCATGCTCGCTGGCCTGTCTCTGCTTGGAAAAGTGTGCTCATGTGTCGGAATATGATGCGGTGAGGTTCAGAACCTTCAGGTCCCACGATTGGAATGAGAAAAAAAATAAAGAAAATAAACGCGATGGGTATGGAAATGAAAAAGAGGGGTGCAACACGAGGACTTCCTAGGAGGTCACCCATCCTAGTACTACTCTCGCCCAAGCATGCTTAACTACAAAGTTCTGATGGGATCTGGTGCATTAGTGCTAGTTTGATCGTATCCAAAAGCCTAAGCATAGAAAAAGCACTTATGGGCTTGCCGTACGAAGTAGGGGCCTTTGAACTTTGCCCAAAAAGAGCGCATTCGAGGGCTTCAGCTTTTGAATTTGGCCGAAAAAGCCCCCGGGTCGTCGTGAAGCAACGAATCATACTCGCTGGCCCGTCTTCACTTGGAAAAGTGTGCTCAAGTGTCGAACTAAGATGTCGTGAGCTTCGGACCCACGGGGTCCCACGGTTGGAACGAGAACAACACCCCGGGGGAGATGGGTGGGGCTTAAGGGGGGCTGGCGGCCATTGTGAAAACAAAAGGGTGGATGGAACGAGAAAAAAAAAATAAAGAAAATAAACACGATGGGTAAGGAAAAGAAAAAAAGGGGCGCAATATGAGGACTTTTTAGGAGGTCACCCATCATAGTACTACTCTCTGCCAAGCAAGCTTAACTGTAGAGTTTTGATGGGATCTAGCGCATTTTGTGTTGGTATGATCATACTCGAAAGCCTAAACGCAGAAAAAGCACTTATCGGCTTGCCGTGCGAAGTAGGGGCCATTGAACTTTGTCGAAAAATGGCCCGATTGAGGTCCCCGGCGTTCAAATTTGGCCAGAAAAGCCTCTGGGCCATCGTGAAGCCGCAAGTCATGCTCGTTGGCCCATCTCTGCTTGGACTAAGCACCAAAATATGATGCCATAAGCTTCGAAACTTTCGGGTCCCACGGCTAGAACTATAATAGCTCCTAGGGGCGATGGGCAGGGCTTTAGGGGGGCTGATAGCCATTGTGAAAACAAGAGGGCCGATGGAACGAGAAAAAAATAAAGAAAAAATACACGATGGTTAAGGAAAAGAAAAAGAGGGGTGTAGTATGAGGACTTCCTAAGAGGTCACCCATCCTAGTACTACTTTCGCCCAAGCATGCCAAACTGTAGAGTTCTGATCGGATCCGGTGCATTGGAGCTGGTATGATCTCACCCAAAAGCCTAAGCGAAGAAAAAACACTTATGGGCTTGCCGTGCGAAGTAGGGGCCGTTGAACTTTGACGAAAAAGGGACCGTTTAAGGGCCCTGACGATTGAATTTGGCCAAAAAAGCCCCCGAGTCGTCGCGTAGCCATGAGTCATGTTCGCGGGACTGTCTTCGCTTGGAAAATTATGATCATGCACTAAAATATGATGCCGTGAGCTTCAAAATTTTTGGGCCCCATAGTTGGAACGAGAACAACACTCGAGAGGCGATGGCCGGGGCTTGAGCTAGGCTGTCAACCATTGTGAAAACAATAGGGTGGATAGAACGAGGAAAAAAATAAAGAAAATAAACACGATGGGTAAGGAAAAGAAAAAGGGGGGTGCAACACGAGGACTTTCCAAAAGGTCACCCATCCTAGTACTATTCTCACCCAAGCATGCTTAACTGCAGAGTTCTGATGGGATCTAGTGAATTAGTGCTGGTGTGATCGCATCCGAAAGCCTAAGCGTAGAAAAAGCACTTATGGGCTTGCCATGCGAAGCCGGGGCCTTTGAACTTTGTCGAAAAAGGCGCGTTTGAGGGCCTCAACGTTTGAATTTGGCTGAAAAAACCCCCCGGTTGTCACGAAGCGACGAGTCATACTCGCTAGCCCGTCTCCATTTGAAAAAGTGTGCTCAAGCGCCAGAATATGATGTCGTGAGCTTTGGAACCACCGGGTCCCACGGTTGGGACGAGAACAACACTCGGGGGGCGATGGGCAAGGCTTGAGAGGGGCTGGCAGCCATTGTGAAAATAAGAGGGCGGACGGAACGAGAAAAAAATAAAGAAAATAAATGCGACAGGTAAAGAAAAGAAAAAAGGGGGTGCAATACAAGGACTTCCTAGGAGGTCACCCATCCTAGTACTACTCTCTCTCAAGCACGCTTAACTGTAGAATTCGGATGGGACCCCGCACATTAGTGCTAGAATGATCGCACATGAAAGCCTAAGCGTAGAAAAAGCACTTATGGGCTTGCCGTGCAAAGTAGGGGACGTTGAACTTTGCCAAAAAAGGGTCCATTCGAGGTCCCCGGCGTTTTAATTTGGTTGGAAAAGTCCCCGGATCATTGCAAAGCGACTAGTCATTCTTGCTGGCCCGTCTCCTCTTGGAAAAGTGTGCTCATGAGTTAGAATATGATGCCGTGAGCTTCGGAACCTTCGGGTCTCTCGGTTGGAATGAGAACAACACTCAGGGGGCGATAGGCGGGGCTTGAGGGGGGCTGGTGGCCATTATGAAAATGGAAGGGCGGACGGAATGAGAAAAAAAATAAAGAAAATAAACGCGACGGGTAAGGAAAAGAAAAAGGGGGTGCAACACGAGGACTTCCCAAGATGTCACCCATCCTAGTACTACTTTCGCCCAAGCACGCTCAACTCACCCAAGCACGCTCAACTCCGGAGTTAAGGTGGGATCTGGCGCATTAGTGCTGGTATGATCGCACCTGAAATCCTAAGTGCAGAAAAAGCACTTATGCGCCTACCGTGCAATGTAGGGGCCGTCGAACATTGCCAAAAAAGGGCCCGTTCGAGGGCCCCGGAGATCAAATTTGGCCGAAAAAGTCCCCAGGTTTTTACGAAGCGACGAGTCATGCTCGCTGGCCCTTCTCCTCTTGGAAAAGTGTGCTCATGCACTGGAATATGATGCCTTGAGATTCGAAACCTCCAGGTCCCACGGTTGGAATGAGAACAGCTCCTGGGGGGCGATGGGTGGGGCTTTAGGGGGGCCGGCGGCCATTGTGAAAATAGGAGTGCGGACGGAACGAGAAAAAAATAAAGAAAAAAAATGCGATGGGTAAGGAAAAGAAAAAGGGGGGTGCAACATGAGGACTTCCCTTGAGGTCACCCATGCTAGTACTACTCTCGTCCAAGCACGCTTAATTGTGGAGTTTTGATAGTATCTGGTGCATTAGTGCTGGTATGATTGTAGCCGAAAGCCTAAACGCAATAAAAGCACTTATCAGCTTGTCGTGCGAAGCAGGGGCTATTGAACTTTGCCAAAAAAGGGCCTGTTTGAGGGTCCTGGTGATTGAATTTGGCCAAAAAAGCCCCCGGTTCGTTGCGAAGGGACTAGTCATGCTCGTTGGCCTGTCTCTGCTTGGACAAGTGTGCTCATGCACCGAGATATGATGCCGTGAGCTTCGAAACCTTCGGGTCCCACGGCTAGAACTAGAACACCTGCTTAGGGGCGATGGGCTGGACTTTAGGGGGGGCTGACGGCCATTGTGAAAACAAGAGGCCAAACGGAATAAGAAAAAAATAAAGAAAAAAAAAAAAGCGACGGGTAAGGAAAAAAGAAAGGGGGGTGCAGCACGAGGACTTCCCAATAGGTCACCCATCCTAGTACTACTCTCGCCCAAGCATGCTAAACTGTAGAGTTCTGATGGGTTCGGTGCATTAGAGTTAGTATGATTGCACCCGAAAGCCTAAGCATAGAAAAAGCACTTATTGGCTTGCTGTGTGAAGTAGGGGCCGTTGAACTTTGCCGAAAAAGGGACCATTCGAGGGCCCCAAGACATCAAGGACTTGGGTGAGGCTAATTTTGTACTCGGTATCTAGATCTTTCGGGATAGGAAGAACAACATGATAGCTTTGTCCTAGGCCAGCTACATAGATAAAATTCTCAGGAGGTTTGCAATGCAGGATTCTAGGAAAGGTGGGCAACCATCTAGGTTTGGAATTACTCTTTCTAAGAAAGACTCTCCAAAGTTTGAAGTAGAAAGAGAATACATAAAGAAGGTGCCTTATGCTTCGGCAGTGGGTAGTCTCATGTATGCCATGCCTTGCACATGATTGGATATTTGTTATGCAGTTGGGATTGTAAGTTAATTTTAGGCAGATCCAAGACCGAACCATTGGGTTGTGGTCAAGTATATTTTCAAGTACGTGAGAAGGACTTGAGAGTATATGCTTGTGTATTTGGGTGAGGACTTAACTCCTCTAGGATATACTAACTCAAGTTTTCAATCTTGTCTGGATTCGAGGAGATCAACTTCTAGGTTTGTGTTTCCTCTAGGCAGCGGTGCCATTAGTTGAAGAAGTATGAAGCAAGATTACACTTCAGATTCAACGATGGAGGCTGAGTATGTAGCAGCTAGTGATGCTTCGAAAGAAGCAGTGTGGCTCCGTAAGTTCCTTGGGGATCTTGAGATAGTTCCTGGTATGGATAAAGCGGAATCACTATACTGTGATAACAGTACGGCAGTAGCTAATACTAAGGAACTAAGATTTCATAAGAAGAGTAAGCATATTGATCAGAAGTATCATGTGATAAAGGACTTCATTGAGGGCGAGCATGTCACGGTGTGCAAAATCACATCAGAGGATAATTTACCTGATCCATTTACGAAGACACTTATTGGGAGAGTCTTCGAAAGGCATGTGGAAGCTATAGGGATGCGAGATTTGTCATATGTACTCATTTAGTGCAAGTGGGAGATTGTTAGACATGTATGCCCTAAGGAGTAAAAATGTAATATGTTTTTGGAGACATTTTTATCAATAAAGAATTTATTTATTATTTATATACCAAATCTTGTCTTCTTTATGTTTATATTTGTTGAATGTATGATAAGCAAACAATAGTCTGAGACTGTTAGTCTAAACCTTTAAGAATTAGGCATATGTTGGACAGATTATATAGAAGACACAATTCTTAAGGTGACGGTCTAAATCATAAGATCTGCAATTGAGAGAATAAAGTTAGGCGTTTTATTCATGTAAATATTGTTATGTTGTCTATATCCCTATTTGGAGATGGTTTGTCTTGACCATTGAATGTGGAGTTCGTGAATAGAAACATTGGCACGTTGTCATAGGTGATGATGTGTTGGATCGGGACATAAAGTGAATTATGTCTCAGCAAGTCGATTCACTTTAGACAATCATTTGTATTGTATCTTAATCCTGAGATGAATAGTAGGCCCGTTGTCTTGACTTGTGTCTTTTGATGTACCAAAGGGTGACACCCACATTTTAATAGTGGTATGCATGCCGGTACGTTAGAGGCATGACTCTTGATAGCGTAGACCTATTATTCATAGATATAGATCCATAGCTTCTCTTTAGGAGTAGTGATATCCTCTTATATGCATTATCTTGTAATTGAAAAACTGGAGCACTCAACCATTTGGATACATAGGTGTAACGGAATGGTATACTATCTTTGGATAGTAAGTTTTTCGATGGTGAGATAATAGAACGTAAGATAAAAATAATTGGGAAGGTAAGACAGAACTTATCCTTAAGCCGATTATGGATAATCTTATGGGGATACGATACACTATGATATGTCATGGAGACCTAGCCACACGGGCTTCGTAATTCTATATAGTTCAAGAGTGTATCTCCAAGATTTTAGTGGAGTAGCATTGGAGTTGATAATTATGAAATGTATATCTGTGATATTGGGTTTCATAACTATCGGGAGCTTGAACTATATAGGTCCATCGGGTCTCCTTTGCTAGCTCACAAAATCTTGTAATGATATAGTATGTTTTTCCAATAATTAGTGACTTATGTCAGATTTATTAGATTGGTTCAAATTTGGAAGAATCAAATAATTCATGTCTGTTTATCGGTTCAATTAATTTTGTGACAAAATTAATTCAAGATAAACTTGTTGAATTATTGAGATCGGATAATTCTTGTCTGTTTATCAGTTGATTTAATTTTGAATAAATTAAATCAAGATAAACTTGTAGAATTATAAGGAATTCATTTATTTTCCTAGAGATTATCTAGATAAAGTTGTTTTAATTAGAAAACTTTTCTATTGGGTTATTTGAATTAAAAGTGAGACTTTATCCTATAGAATCTTGGGTGGAAAATAAAAGATTCGTTAAGATTTTTTATCGACAGTTCAGCATGTCGATCCTCAAGTTTGGCCTGTCAATGGGGCAAGTTCGGCTTGCCAATTAGGCAGATCAGCTTGCCTATGCGCGATAAAAAAATCACACATTTTCACGCAAATTTCATCAATATTGATTCGAATTTGATTCTGATTCAAATTTTGAGGCATTATCTGATAAGGACTGACTCTTGGACCCAACCTTTATAAAAAGGGAGTGAGTCTCACTATTATTTAGATCGGTTGATAGATTAAGAGTGAAACTCTACTGGTGAGATTCTGAAACTCCCTGAGAGCTTTTGTTCACAAATCATGAACACGAGCTTTGGGTTCTCTCAATTGGTTGGAAGGAGAGTCACCTGGTGGAAGAGCTATACGTGTCAGTCCATACTCACTCCGATTGTGGATAGAGAATAGAAAAAAAGGCCAGTTGGTTGAGGTCCTTCTAAAGCGTTACTTCTCTTCACTGATTACAGGAGCTTTTCGACACACAGAGGTTAGTAAGATCTAATTAATTTATGCATATAATATGTCAAACTTGTGTTTTGAAAAATACTCTGATATAAAATTTTTAAAATTTTGCTGCATACTATTTTTCCAACATGTTGAACTTTGCTGAAAAAGGGCTCGATCGAGGGCTCTGGCGATTGAATTTGGCCGAAAAAGCCCCCAGGTCGTCGCGAAGCAACGAGTCATGCTTGCTAGCACTTTTTTGCTTGGAATAGTGTGCTCTTGCATTGGAATTCGACGTTGAGAGCTTTGGAACTAGCAGGCCTCACGGTTGGAACGAAAACCACAGTTGGGGGCTATGGGCCAGGCCTAGGGGGGCCGCAACTGTTGTGAAAGCGGGAAGGTAAAGGCAACAAGAAAGAAATAAAGATAGTAAACGAAACAGAAATAAAAAGAGGGGTAGTGTTGGTATGATCGTGTCCATAAGCCTAAGCATAGAAAAAGCACTTATTGGCTTGCCGTGCGAAGCTATGGCTGTTGAACTTTGCCAGAAAAAGGCCCGATGGAGGGCCCAAGCGATCGACTTTGGCCAGAAAACACACTAAAAATAAATAAAAAATTCTAAAATTAAGAAACATTAATAGATATACTATTTAAAACTCCAGAATATTTTTAGACATTATTAAAAATATTATAGAATATATTTACAAACTAAAAACTTATTTACAATCCTTTTACGGCTCGAAATAAAATCACCAAATTTTATTTTTACAGTTCTAATTATTTACATACTAAACACATATTTAACATATCAAAACAGTTCCAAAAATTACTAAAAATATTTTTAAATATAAAAAAAAATAAAAATGCATTTTAAGCATATTTTCACACAAGCACACTAAAATACAAATTATCACACAAATGTTATAATTAAGAGAATTAACGAGAAATGTGAATGTAAAATGATGATATTTAGTCATAGGAAATGTGTATTTTCATAGTCTCATCACAACTCCCAACAAACTTATTACTAGTCCCAAGTAATTAAAGCGATAAATCATGAAAACAAACCAAATAATTCATTTCTCAAAAGCTTGTGGCTACTTGCAAACATCCTTAGGGGAACCTCTTGGCTTAAAATAAAATGCGGATATTTTTTAAGTTTATGTTTTATTTCAAGAGTATGTTTCATATTTAAGATGGATTTTGTTTTGTGTTATTCTATTGCTAATTATTGCATACAAACCAGATAAATTTACACTAATATAAGCTAATTTATTTTAACAAAATCTTACAAGTTTGTTTTTCATTCTTCTCTCCACTAATGAATAATAATGAATTAAGAACCGCTAAGACTTTATTCGGTTTGTAATGTAAGGCTACGGTAAAAAGGTAAGATGAAAGATAAATTTGAAAATTGATTCACTCATAAGACATTTACATTATTCTCAGTTATAATATATAAATTAATTCCCAAGTAACAAATCCTAAATTAAAGTAAACTTTCATTAGTCATCTACTTTTTATTCTCTTTTTTTTTTTTTTTTTTACTTTCCTTGTTTCATTCTTTTTTTATTTTTTATTTTTTTTATTTTTATTTGTTTTGAATTTACAAACATATAGAACAAACAAATTTGTTTTTATAACCCTTCCTATCCTCCTATAACATTAACATAACCCAAAATACATATGAACCGATCATATGCTTTATGAGTGAAAGGTAAAAAGAAAGGATATGAAATTATTAAAAAGTCTAAGCTAAAAATTTGTAAGTGATAAAGAAAATAGAATATTAAGCACAATAGGCTAACTAGGGATATAAAATGTATTTAAGTAAACTTGAAAGGCTCAAATGATCCAAAGATGGCCTAAATTGTGTCCTTAACTTAGTATTATCTAGGTTTTTTGCCTTGAGAGAGATTCAAACAAATTATAAGATTTTATAAAAATAAACTAGATTATATTAATATGAACAGTCTTTAAATTAGTACAACAAATCAAAATTTAAGATTAAGTGCTCAAATTTTAGAAAAAATCAATCTAAATATGAGGCTAACACAATAAATTAACATAAGTTTAAACAATATTTGAATATAACAAGCCATGATATAACCATGTGTCTTCATTAGACAGAAGGCACTTTTAAAATAAGAACAAACAAAATAAAAATTTAGAAAACCTTTTTTTTAGGTTTTTCAAAATTTTTGATTTTTTAAAGATTTTTCAATTTTTAGTTTTTTTTGTTAGATGCAGATGTTGACAAACTCAACAAAATGACATATGTTACAAATATGATTAGGACATGTCTCAAGAATGCTAAAGACTCCATAACTCAGCTATGCTAATCATACATGAATGCACGCAATATGAAGAACATAGGCATAAATAAAAAAATATACGAAAGATTACATTCTCAGACCAAATTAAGATGCGTTTCAAGACTAACTCCTTTACTCAGCCATCTCGACACTAAATAAGAATCTTAACAGTTTTACAAACAGCACACCTTTTTTTTAATTTTTAATTTTTTTGGGTTTTTCTTTTTTTAGCTTTTTTTAGTTAATTTTTATGCTTGGTTTTAGAATAAGTCCCATTTTAAACACACAAAAATAGAATCAAACTTGAAAAATTTTGGTATAAATTTGAAAAATTTTGACACAAACTTTTTCCCCAACCTAAATTGAAAATTGTTCTCAATGTTTGACATAATTAAGTAGAAAGCTTAATAATATATATATGTACACACAAAAGAGTAATTATTCAAAACACACAAAGAAAAATAAACATAATATAGAGCTCTAAAAGCTCCGCAAAATAAAACTTAACCATATGATAAATCTCACACCAGACAACACTTGAAAATTGTCTAAAAACATAATAGAACTCAGAGCAATCTTAGGCCGAGATTGGAGTACCTAGGAGCTTTCAGTCCAAAGTCTGATTTTTTTATTTTTGTAATAATTTTTTAAATCCTATTTTCAAAAGCATTGAAAATATTTAAAAATGCAATTCTTTAGACTCGTAAAATAAATTTAAAATCGAATTACTCAAAGTCACATATTTTCAAATAGCTTGAAAATAATAGAAACAATTCTTTAAAATCGTTCATGAATAAACTTGGCCAATACCATCGGCTCCAAATATGAATCCAACGTAAGCTCTTTGTTGGAAAAACATGAACATAGTGGAATTTAAAAATCTTAAGTCAAAGCTTTTTTCCAAATAGCAAGTTAGACAAGCTATGTATATAAATTAATTAAGATCTTAGATACCTCTTAGAATTAGAACTACAATTCTTATAAGAAAAACTTCGATAAAACTACTACTAACAATTGCGCCAGGAAAAGGTTCAACCCACTAGTCTTCTTTGCTATTCTCTTTTTTATGACCAAAATGCGAGTGGGCACACGTCGTTTAATTCTCCTCTAGGTAACTTCTACTTTTAACCACAAGAGAAAAACAAGAGCTAAGGTTCAGGAAGTTGAACAATAGCCTTATGAGAGTTTTAGAGTTTTCTCTCCAAAATACTCTCTCTAAATTTCTCTGGTGATTTAAATAACAATAAAAACAAGTATCCTATCTGTAGTAGCTAGTAGAGAGTCAATTCTACTTAGATTGGGCTTCTAAATTCAAAACTGAGTCAAAATCTGTATCAAAACGAGTGAAAAACACGTAACAGGATTATGTCCAACCGGTAGGCCAATGGTCATGCCAGTCTTGACCACTGGCTTACCGGTTGTACTATTTTATGTAACTAAGTTACGATCCACTGGACGGCTAAACGAAGGCATCGACTTGCCGGTCTGCCTAGTTTTGGAAGTTTCAATATCTTATTTTATATAGGAATCTTAGATAAAGCCATTGTTTTAATTCAAATAACCCCATAAAGAAGTTATCTAATTATCCTCTTTCTTTTCTTTAAAAAATGGCAATGTGTGTTCTTTTTCGACTAGAGATCACCGATGGTAGATGAAGGTAGGGAGATGGTCGGCTAGCATCAATGTGATCTATTGGTTTTTTTTGTTTTTTTCTCTTCTATGTTTCTCATTTTCCTTCTCCTTCACTTTTTTCTTTGGTATTTGAATCTAGAAACGTCTTTTTTCTATGTTCTTTTTTGCCAAAGATTATTGGAGATGGATGGCCTTGGAAGTACAATCTGGTGGGTACTTCACCTTTCTTTTTTGTTATTTTCTCTTCTTTTTTTTCATTTTTCTTTTACCAGACCCTTTTTATTTGGTGTTTGGATCTGGATACATGTTTTCACCATTATTTTTTATTAGATATTACTAGAGATGGATGGTGGCATGTGCATGATCTAGCAAGTACTTTAATTATTTCATTTTTGCTTTTTTTTTTCATTTTTTGCAATCTCCTTTACCCATTTTTTGGTTTTAAGATTTAGATCTACATTGTCAGGAATATATTTTAGAAGATTTTTGTGAGGCAATGGTGAATTTGGGCAGGGCAAAAGAAGCAAATTTGGGCCTTTTTTGTGTTCGATTTTTTTCCTCTCTCTTGTATGTAGGATTTTGTTTGGAGTTTGGAGTGTGTACTCGCACATATTTTAAAAATTTATTTTTCTATTTTGTTTTTTTTTGTGTTTTTGCTTTTGTTTTTGTTTTTTTTTTTAATTTTTTGGTGTATATACCACAACGGTTTATTTGAAAAACCATCGTGGTAATAAATGCTTTACATGACAGTAACCATAGTGGTAATAAATGCTTTGCATGATGGTTTTTTATTGAACCGTTGTGTAAAGAGAGTTTCAAAGACCCTTAGCTAACTAAAAGCTTAGTTTACACGATGGTTGTTATCACAATTCTAGATTCCATGACAGTGTCTAAACCGTCATAGTAACTTTATACAACGGTTAAAAACATCGTGGTATATGATATTTCTACAGCTGCTTGATGTTTCCCTTTCCAATTTGTGAATCCACACTTTTCCCATGATTCGTTATATCTGAAAAAAAATTCATCAATTTAAGTCAAGAATTAAGATAAAATTTATACAATGAATTTCCTTAGAAATTTCATGTAAATATAAAGTTTCGAAATCAATGAGAATTGTGTGCAAATCTTTATGAATTATGATGTATTTCATGAAAACAAATTTTATGAGTTAGAACTCAATAGTTTGCTAAGTGGTTAAAGAAAGATTTCAATGTCATAAGGATTTTTGTTAAATCCAAATTTTGTTAGAAATATATAAAGTGAATAAAGACATTAATATGAAAGTTAAATGATGAGTAAGTGAAAAGAAAGCTAAAAGTAAAACTATTGAAAAATCTATCATAATAGATTCTACGACAAAAATATAGCATAGGAGTTATATTTTATAAAATAATACAGTATAGGAATAATACTAAATAAAAAGTATGGATAATCACAGAAGAATGTAGAAGCTAGTGGAAGGTTGGAGGAGGGGAACTGACATTATTGGAAAATTTTTACACAGTATAAACTTGGACCACAAAATGTCAAAGAAAAGTTTGACTTTTTTTCTTCAAAAGTGTAGAAAATTCCACAGTATTCTTGATAAATTTGTGAGCCTTAAAAGGAGGAGGAACCAGAATTTTTATATACAAAAATGCCACTAGAAGGGCCTATAAATAGCAACACACTTGGTGAAATTTAACTTTACTTTCTCCACTTTTCTCCTCCAAATCTACTACCCATAACCCTAGAACTCCTAAAACTTTGTCAAGTTCTAGCGATAAATCATCTTTAGAAATAAGTCTTATCACTTTGGCGAAGGTTTCAAAAAGAATTTAAGGTAAAAACCTTAACTTTTGCTAAGTATGTTTCATGGAATTTTAAGTTTAAATATGAGTTTTTATTTGTTATGCTTTGAGTATAGTTAAAGTGCATTGTGAATCTGTTTTTATAGAGAACTAGATGTTTATGATTATCAAAGAAGATGCAAGTGTTTTGAATAATTTACAAAGAAACTATAGCTCCAAACTTTAAAAAAAATTGTGAAATCATGGGATATGTTGTCATATGAAGTTTGGAATATAAAAGAAATTATATGGGCTAGTTAGTTTCTATGATATGTGTTGTAAGGTATGTCTAAAAGAATAGAAATGGTTCTACACATATAAGAAAAATGAATCTGTTGTAGATTTTATCGCAATAAAAACTTTGACAGAATTCACAACAGAACCTAGAACAATTTTTAAAAGTGCTTATAAGTTGTGTCAAGTGAGGGGAAATGTTAAAGAATGATATTATAGACTGTTTATAAGATGATAAACTTAAACATTCAAATTGGCAAAAACAAGGAAAAGTAAGCTTGATGAGTTAAACCATTGAAATTTTTTTTGCAACAAAAATTATGATAGATTTTAAAAATTTGTGTTTCTAAGTTTTATTAAAACATGAAGACAAACAACTTTTGTGAAGAAATTTTCCTCGAATTCTAATTAGGTCAAGTAGAAATGTAAGGTTTTCAAATCCACCCTTTTTGAAAAATAGCCAAAACTCCTTCAAAACATTTGATTTTCAAAAAGCTAAAACACCAAAGTTGTAGATCTGATAAAACCTATTAAGGTTGATGAAAAGAGATTTTGATAATTCTACGTGGATTTCAAGTAATGAATCTCACAAACTCAATTACGTAATGATTCAAAAATGAGTCTCAAACTCTATTAAATTAGCTTAAAGTCATTAGACAAAAATCGTTATATGCTACAACAGGTGCAAAACTGTATAGAAGAATGTACGATTTGATGTCGAATTTAGAAGTATAAAAGTGACTAATAGTAAAGGTTTAAACTTATGGTCAAGCATCGCTCCAATAGGACATAGAGCCTGCTTATATCTCATAAAAGAAAAGGTTTAGTTGGAACGTTAGCATAAAGATCAAGTAAGTTCTAACCTCACCTATCGCATTAGGATGTGATTCTTAATGTTTGATGGTTAATTGAAAATGCTTGCATTTGATATGCCTATCAAGAAATGATGAATGTATTCTATGTTATTAAGTTAAATGTTAAGTCATGACATAAAGCATGTTCACTAAGATTACATGGTTATAATCCAAACATGAGAGAAAAGATAAAAAATGGCGTAACGGCCTTCTTGATGTAAGGTATATTCAATTAAAATTTAAGCCTCCATACCTAAGGAGTGGAACAGGAATGTATAGATCTTTGCCTGAGGAAAGGATCAAGTTAAGTTAAGTAAAATTATGTTACGACCTTATTGTTTGATGGTCTTTTGCATTTGGTACATATGGTTGGGCCCAAAGTTCAAGATAAAGTAAAAATAAAATGAAATTCGTAATGAAGCATAAATTGAATTATGCATTATACTGATCTTTGAATATGTTTAAATTGTTTTATAAGACATGTTAGAATTTGCTTAGCAAAATTACAATTATTTCTCTCATGCTATAGGGAATCCCACTAAGAGGCCAAAATAAGAAATGATAAACTAGATGCAGCACATGGAGAATATATAAAGATTAGGTTATAGCACTACTACAAACTATGGATTCCACAACGGTTTATAACCGTCGTGTAAAAATTTCACAACGGTTAAAAAACCGTCGTGAAAACTTCAGTCGTGGTACAACATGGAGTTTTCACGATAGTTTTTTACCGTCATGTAATAGAAAAATTGGTGCAGGAAGGGGTTGTAATATAGTAATTTTCTACGACGATTTTTTGAAAAACCGTCATAGAAAATAAGAATTCCACGACAGTTTTTCAAGAAATCGTCATGGAATACTAAAGATTCCATGACGGTTTTTCAAGAAACCGTCGTGGAAGCCCTAGATTCCACGACCATTTTTCAAGAAACTGTCATGGAATCTTTATATATTCTATGACGGTTTCTTGAAAAACCATCGTGGAATACAGTATTCCATGATGGTTTCTTGAAAAACCGTCATGAAAAATTGGTATTCCTCTAAAAAGAATCTCCAAAAATTTTTGATTTCCCACGGGATAGCCAGTCCCGTGTGTTATCCATTACAGGAAGGCCCTAATTGCATACAAAAATTGGTGTATATTGAAATTACAAGGTATTTACAAGATCATTTACATTGAGCTATTTTGAGCAATTGTTTATCTACTATATCCATCTATTAATCTAAAGAGCACATATCTATTTACAAATTATGCCCACTCTAATCTAACTTCATGTATATCCGTGTGTATATAAAAATCTTTTTTTCCTAAGGCTTGTATACCACTTGTAATTATATCCCGCATGAAATGTAGAATAAAAAAACCACATTCTACATTTCCTTGTTGTCTTGGACACTTACGTTTGGAATATAGCATTTCGTTCGGTCAGTTTGTGACACCGCTTCCTACTTGAAACTTCTAATCGTTTAGCTCCTTAACAATGTGTCATGTTTACATGAATTGATAAACGATACAATTATGTGGGACTAAAAACAGTTAATTTTATAAGAGAGTTTTAATACTTACAATCTCATGACTGATATGAAATCCTCATGTGATGGGTGTCCGAAGGGGTCAAACTAATGTATTTGGTCCTCCCATGGTGAAATAAGTCCCAACTTCTAATGTTCTCCAGCATTGTATAGCAGGAAGAATAATTTCTCCTTCACTACTTGAGCTAATAGGTGGAGAAGTGAAGTGATGTGTAGCACTTGAAACAATGGCTGGAGATATGAAGCTGAAATTTTACGCTAAGCCTTGAAGTTCACAATATTCTGCCAAAAAGCTACAATAAAAAATAATATAGTTAATTATTTGAAAGCACCTTACAACTCTACCTATATTTTGAAAATATGAAATAAGGATGGAGTCATTACCTGAGGTATACCAGGATATAGTTTGCCCCGATTTTATCAAAGTTGATGAAGTAGTAAACATCTTCGTACCCCACATAGATATGCCATTCATTGCCAGTGACATTTACTGGTATCGGGCACTGAATCATCGACCCATCGTGCATGAAAGAATGTGTGTATAGAGCCAACTGCATAATTTTTTGAGGTACTGAAGCGAAGTTAAATGTAAGCAATTGCTCATTAGCAACAGTTTGTTCATGTTCTTGTTCTACCTTGGGTTGTGATTCTCTTGCTTTTGTAGAGCTTTTCTTTTTTTTGCATGTCTTTCCTCTTACATCTTATGGAACATGGCTAGGTGCTCGACACGTCTTTGTCAATGCGATGACTTCAACTAACCTCTTCGGCCATACAATGATGCTTCTGGCTGCTTCACCCATAGTTGTTGCTTCAAGTGTTGGAACAGGCAATTCAGTTGTTCTAACTCTGATGGTAGTGATGCTAACGTGCACGTTCTCTTTCCTTAATAGTCATTTATGAACTGTATCAGTTGGAAGAATCTCCATCCACACCTTCCCAAGTGCAACAAGTGCACATCCACCCTTAATTCTATCCTCAACAAAGAGCCTGCATTGTTTGGACTCTTGACGAGGAGGTGACAATTGGACTTCTGGAGCTTCTGGAGTTTCTGTTACATTATTGGGAGGGTTACAACTAGCTTTGAAGCTGTTGCATTGTGAGATGCTATCATCCATCGACTTGGCACGTCTTTGGAAAATGAGCTCGGTCACAAGACCCGTAGTTCTACAATCTCCATCTGTATCTTCGACATTTGGAAATTCAATTTTGAAGTACCTGATTGGAGGTTGAAGTATTGAGACTACTTCACATACTTCGATTGACTGCGAGCATGTCTTGAATGTTTCGATTTCCCTAGTACCCTCACCATCATTACTGACTGATTGGAAGCTCTCTTGACTTTGTTACGTTGTGTATTCATCTTGGAAAATAACAACGCTTCCATGTTATTCAAACAATCCTTCATGTGGTATTAAATTACAAATTAATTGTTCGTGTTCAATAACCTTACAATCAAGTTCTCAATTTCTACTACTTTTGGATTTTTAAACTGGCCATCGGGACCTTGACGTGATTTTACCCACAACTCCTCCCATGTTGGAAACACGCCCGTCTTTGCAAACTATTTTTCGCTATGTTAGTAACATAGTAATGATAGAATAATTGATATATGTAATATGAGTAAAATATTAACGTACCAAGGATTGCTCGAGCTCTCTATATTTGACTCAACCAACCATAGAGCAGTATTCATTTTTGGCTCTTATTTTTCTTGCGTTTGATAATAACAGTTGGAATTCGATGAAACATCGATACCTTACAAAAGCTTCCCAATCGTCATCATTTATGGAGGGCTAGTAGTGTACTACCGTAGGAGCCTGTTTATATACATTTTCATCCTCCTCGAGAATGGAAAGGTATGGCTGTACAAAGGTAACGTAGAGGTCAGATCTGAACCCCTTTGCTAATTCGTCACAAACCTTCAAAGCACTTTTCCTATACCAATTCTCGACTGTGAAAGCTTCGTTTATCTCTCTCCAAGTCACATCTTTTACTTTATCTAAATCCTTAGACCTCCAATCTTTTGTCCATATTGGAACATGCTCTCGACTGAGGACTCGGATCCAACTGCTTAATTCATGACCGGTTACGCCTTTTGGTTAACCTTTTGAATCAAAAGTCACTTCAATTCTTAAACCTTTTTTTCTCATCCGATGAATTTTTTTCATTAATGTAGCCCTTTGCTTAAAGTCTACTTTTGAATCAAATTCGGTTTGCCTTCGTGGCTTATTGTGTTGGTTTCCCTTGCTATATTGCAATGAAGATAGAGTATAGTCTTCATACTCGTCCTTGTACTAGATCTCGTGAGACATTGTATCTTTACAAAGTAAGCAACAACTAACACATACATACTAATATTAAATCACAAATTACACATATTCACATCTTCACATATTCCACTTCATACATTTTCAATTACACAATTTCACATATTCATATAATTTCACATATTATACATATTCGCAAATTTACAATTTCAATTACATATATAATTTCACAAATTGACAAATTCACATAATTTCAAATATTAAACATATTTACATAACCTCACATATTACACATATTCACAAATTTACAATTTCAATTACATAATTTCACATATTACACGTATTGACATATTCACATAATTGCACAAATTCACATTTTCACATATTCACAGGTTTACAATTTCAAGTTCCCAATTTCATATATTGACATGATTTCACATATTCAAATCTTGACATATTCACAAGTTTACAATTTCAACTACACAATTTCACATATTCACAAATTCACAATTTCAATTACATATATAATTTCATAAATTACACATATTCACATAATTTCACATATTACATACATTTACATATCCTCACATATTACACATATTCACAAATTTACAACTTCAATTACACAATTTCACAGATTACACATATTCACAAATTTACAATTTCAAATACATAATTTCACATATTACACATGTGAGGGATTAGGGTTGAGGGGGGGCGAGGGGTGAGGGGGGTGGGAGGGGGTGAGGGGGCAAAGGGTGAGGGGCGAGGGGGCAAGGAGGGAGGGGAGAGGGGGGTGGGTAGGGGCA
>CAMOHE010050490.1:12859-23845 GCA_946598075.1 Artocarpus hirsutus | reverse complement strand
GAGAGTCACTTATGACAATTATCCATGCAGTATTCTCATAACGGGTCAATCCAATACATCATTTCTCAAATATGTATCTATAAGTTGACTTAGTATCTCATACACATGATTAGTAAAACATAATCATCAGTCAAACTTCATACTAGTCTTCATTCATTATTATCCTAATAATAACGACCGATTAGGGATAATTTAGAATATAATTCAATTTTCACCTAAGAGTTTTACTATCAAGTCACATACTTGATGACCTTAGGTAGAATTAACTATTCATAGAATTAGAAGTAAAAACAATAATGAAAATGCCTCTTTATTAATAGAATGCAAAAGTAATGAAATCAATATGTAGTCATTACATAATTGGCCTAGGGCACATCACTAACAATATCATCTAAAATAAAATAAAAGCAAAAAACCTCAGCATGATGAAAAAAAAATTAAACAAGGAAAGAAACCACAACAGAAAAAAAAAAAAAAAAACTAAAGCAGTTTTTATGCCCAGAAAACTTGATTTTTGGTGCAAAAAAAGAGAGGCTATTTCTCCAATTAAAATTTTTGGGTGGCTCTTTTATCAAATTTCCTGGAAAAAATAGCTGATATGTCACCTTATGTGGCATATTTTATCCACATTAACCCTCCACGTTGGCATGCTCTTTCCTTCCCTTCCTTTCCAGAGACAAACCCCAAATTTACCCCCAAATGTTCCCCAAATTTTGCCCTAAACTCCCTGTTTCTCCTGCTGTAATCATAGGCCCACCCTGTCAGAAAAATTCCTTCTTCCTCAGTGCCCAAACTCTTCCCAGTTCTTCCTGTCTTCTTCTGCCAACTCTCACGCTCGAACTCCGGTTGTCTCTTCCAGCAGTGTTTTGCTGAGGAACGCCTCTACGTGGAAGATTGTCGCCTCTAGACGAGAAGGCCATGAGCATCATCGTCGGCGATCGTTGACTCCCGTTCCCTGTTCCGTTCTCGTTGTTAGACGCAGCAAGCCACGACCGACAACCCAATGGAAGTAACCCATAGACAATGAAATTTCAATTTCAATCTGAAATCTTTAATGAATATGAGTTTTTTTTTTCTTTTTTTATTGTATGTAATTGTTTTGATTTTGGTTTAAAAATTGGGTTAACATTACATTGCATGGCATTGGATAAGGAAGTAGAAGAGAAAGTTAAAATGGGAAATCAAAACAGTGAATTGAATTCGCCTGTGTGATCCAAAAATAACCACTCAGCTCTCCTAGCATTCAAGTGGCACTATTATTACAAATAAAGACGCCACATCAGCTCTCTCTCCTGCTCTCTCTAAAATATACATAACCAGAAAGGCACAAAAATTCGCTCAAAGCGGAAAGACACCCTAAAAAGATAATGGGGTTAAACATTGGAAAGACTAAATGACGGTTCAAATTTACTAGGTTTCCATTAAAGTTTTCAAATTTATTAATTGGATGGTTCATAGAGAAGATAATGTTGGTCGTCATTTTCAAATTTATTAATTGGATGGTTCATAGAGAAGATAATGTTCAAAACAAAAACAAGACATTGGAAAGACTAAATGTGATAATGTTGGTCGTCAGATAGGAACGAAAGACTAAATGAATGTGATAATTACAGAGATTTATCTGAACTATGCTTTTTAATCATCATTCGACCACCATGTTTACATCTTTGCTGAAATAATGCATATATTATAAATGAAAACAATAATCTCTGTCAAAAAAACAAAAACAATAATACAAGATATATAAGAGTGGTATGAGATAATCACGATAAATCATAAAACCCAATATACCTTTGATATCATCATTGGCGGCTTAATTACATCAAGAAAACCAGTTGTTTCGCAAAAACTTGACAGAGAATTTGATGGCCTCATAGAGAAGATTAGATTTGTCTACATAGGATTTCAAACATATGCTTGTCTAAAAAAAAATTTAATCATCGGCCAAATCGAATCAGAAAAAGATGACATCTTTAAACCCATATCCAATGAAAGGAAAAATTTTTCAGAAATCAGAAGGAGAAATTAGAGAGTAAAAATGAAGAAAAACTTTTTCTTTAATATAAAAGGGACCCATATCTTTATGGGCTTGGAAATGTTTGTTGTGGGGTCGATATGGGGTCTGAAAGAGGTTTACATATGGAGACCCTGTGTCGACCCATATTGACCTTTATTGCTGCAAATGTAGAACGGGGTCGATATGAGATCTACATATGTAGACCTTTTATCGACCCATATCGATCCAAGCACCGTTTTTTTCTCCACATAATCCAGTATGCTATAAATCCTATAGTTCTCGACATTAGTTTTGGGTCTGTTTGTAGAATGAATTTTTTAAAAGCTAAATATATATTCAATGGTTAATTAGTAACAAAAAGTGGTTTATTATTAGTCAATAAATTAACATGAAAGATACATGAAGTGTGTCCCAATCATAATTATAGTAGGAGGTGCATATAATCTTCCACATCAGTCATTTTCTTGCCCTTCAATAATAACATGAAATCAGAGCAAAATGACAAAAAAAGTCCATCCATATATTGACTGTATATTGGATCCGTTCTAAACCAACTCAATTCACCAACATATCCATACATTTTGGTCCCCACCCGTCTAGTCATGTAGGTTGAAAGGCAATTCAAATGACTTTATTAAGCAGACCTTTTAATTAGTTAACAGGTATCTAAAATTGTGACTAGGCAAAGGTATAAAACGAGTCCTTTGACAATGAAGACCAATTTTTCATAATCCTGCTATGATATATTTTATTTCAACGTTTTTGAAGATTCTGTCCTTTTGTTTTCCTTCTTTTACACCACCATTTGCATCATGTGTGTGAGAGGTACAAGGAATGCTTTGTATATATGTGCTTTATGTGTGCTTTGCCATGCAGAAATGCAACCACAGGTCCAACCCAAAGGTTAGGAACCGAGAAGATTTTAATAAAAGTGGTGTTCATCATAGTTATCCTATGCTTTTATTTATACTAATCACATACATGCTTAGATGTGGTATTGGTTCGTTGTGCCTTGACTTTCTTAATGCTGTTTAATACTCAAATTATTGCAGCCTTGAAAATGGAATTTGAAACTCTTTAGACAAGACATTTTTCACTAATAGCCTTGTATGAAAGCATTTCAATCTTATAAGGTTACAAAAAACAACAGCAACTATAATACCTTTATGAGTGTCCTGTGAAGGTCTTTTGAGTATACTTACAAATGATTATGCATATTTTTTTATTGCTAAACTTTTTATGAATTCTTTGTAAATGTGTAAATGATGCTCTGTTTCTAATCAATGTAATTTTTTAAAAAATGGCTCATCACTAGCTTCACATAAGATTTCGTTGCTTTTCTCTAACAATATGTAAGATTTCTTTAAGTTGTAATTCTACAATTACCTTTATCTGATTTGTAAGCATATATGAACAGATTATAGGCCACGTGCAATTCAGGTTTGTGGTTTTTGGTTTCTCCGTCTGGAATGACAGTTTTCATGGCAGACAAATTTTTCATAATCCTAGCTTAAAAATGTGTTGACCGTTGCATTAGTTATGCTACCAATTCGTGTTTCTGTGTTTTACAATTATAATTCAGATTGTTGTTAGAATTATTACAAAGGCAAATCAAACATTGGCCTTAAAATAGAAAATGCGTTTCATTTTTTTTTTTAATTTGACTGTTGGGGCCTTTCTAATATGCATAGAATGGGGCTATGGTTTTTTTTATTTGGGTCTATTTATGGAATGAATTTTTTAGAAGGTAGATATATATTAAATGGTTACTTAGTAACATAGAGTGGTTTATTATTAGTCAATACATTTGGAAAGAGCTTTATTATTTCATTATCATCTAGATTGCTCTTTGGTGTTATTTCTGCTATAATTGTTTTTTAAATTTGTTTTCAATTTTTATAAAATTTGGTTTCATATTGAACAGGCTTCGAAACTAGATCCAATGTTGAAGATGCATGAGCACTACGATTGCAAAGTGTCCAAGAAATCAAAATATGAGTATTTTGCTAAATTCATTATAAACCCTTTAGACACAGACAATCTATAGTGGTTTAGAGGCACCCAATTTGGGCATGTGTTGGATGTGGCTACAAAATTTCAACACTCTAGCCAGTTGTTGTGCTCACTGATGTTGCGGATGGCAGCAATGAACCCTAAAAATGAATTTTGGATAGTGGTTAATCATGTTCCAGTTAGGTACACATTAAAGAATTTTGCGTTGCTAACAAGATTATGTTATAGTGATGAGTATCCTATTATTGATGAAGCAAATGAGGATGGGGGGGATGAGGAGAATGAGCATGATACTACCCCACCTTTTATGCATAGGCATTGGCCAGAAAACACAAAAATTTCCATCTATAATGTTATCGACAAGATAGAATAGGACAATGAAGCCGTAGACAATTTCGAGAAGAGGAAGATGGTGGCTTTGATTTTTGTCGTTGGTGTTTTGATGGCCAACGACAAAAATTGCATGAAAATCAAGCATGGTTCCTAACTTTGATCGATAACATAGATGCTTTCTATGCCTATCCTTGGGGGTGAGAGTCCTTCAAGTATTTAGTTAATCAATTGAAAAAGGATATAAGGAGTAAGTACGGCTTCAGCAATGCATCATTCACTTTCAATAGATTTATATATCCGTTTGAGGTAATTAAACATGACTAATTTATATATGAGTATGTATTTGATATCTCATTTATCATTTTATATTTGATTAATATTTGATCAAAAATTTAATATTAGTTTAGGTATTTGCCTATGAGTGCATCCCCGCAGTAGCAAACAGATTTGCTACCCCCATACCGACGAAAGCTCCTGTGCCCTGAATGTGTCATTAGAGGACAATAAAGTGGAGGGGTGCCACCAATCCTTGGAGGGTTGAGATAAGCAATTTAATAGATGGGTCACAGGTTAGTGTCTACCTACTACTCATGTAATGATTTGTATTAATTAAAACAAACATGGTCTTAAAAAGAATTTTTTTAATTTGTTTTGCAGGATATTCGTAGCATGTTGTTTGCTACGAATGAGGAGATGAGAACTCCAAGAATGGTCAATTTTAGGCCTTTTGTAGGAAGAAATGTTGATCCAAATATAAGGTAGTTGATAAAGATTCTTGAACAGGGAGAGCATGTAGTGTTTGGCCATGACTATCTAGAGCATGTTTCTCCCTTCATTATCAAGAGGTGCCCTCAACTGCCAAACATCAAGATGCTCCTCCCCAGAGTAGTGCAGCTTAAGAATGAGGTTCAAGCCATTAGGAAAGAGCAAGAAGCCATGACAAGAGAAATGGCCTTAGGGTTTGAGTAGTTAAAACATCATATTTCTGACCAATTCAAACATTAGTCAGAAACTATGCTATCAATGGGACATCAATAGCATCATTACAGTGAGGGTTATGATGGGTTTACTATGTCTCAGCCGTGCAGTACACCCCTGCATGAAGAAGGTTTGCCAAACTTAACTCCCTCACCTCGTCCCTCTCTTTGCATTACGGCTCACCCTTACACTACAACCTTGCCTGAAGATGAGTCACTCGTTGTTTCCTTACCTTGAACTACTCCTTGAAGCCGGATTGCCGCACTTATTGAGCTCACCCAAGGAAGCTTTATCCCAACCTTGCAATACAGCCATGCCTAATCTATGTCGTGCACCATCCATTCCTTCTTCGCCTCTTACAAAACCCTCGTCTCGCTCACCTCGTCCTACACATAGCACTGATATAGTGGTATACAATGAAGAACCACAACCACTAAAAGTACAAAGACTGCAAAGACCGTGAAGACTGTAGAGGATCAGAACAAGATCACAATATATGTGAACTCCATATACTGATCCTAGAAGAAAATGATTAAAGTGTTTGTCATATATATGGAGGACAATGTACTTGTTTGGATTATGTTTGCAGGCTTTCTAGTTTTCTGGATTATGTTCACAGGTTTTATAGTTGTCTTGATTGTGTTTGTACGTTTTGGATATTGTTTAATATAAGCAGTTATGCTATCGAAATTTTTTTTTTTTGGAGGAAAAAAAACAAAGCAACTTTTCCAATATTTTGTGTAAACGATTATGGGGAATTGACAAAGTTTGTAAACTAATATTGCAAAATGATTTTACTAATTTTTGTTAATATGCATTTATTTGTAACCTAATATTTTTTTGTTACGGAGAATTGACACACTCTGAATTGATCAGTTAGGGCACTTGATGGCCCTAGCCTGAAATTTTGACAATATCTCTTACAATTTCCAAAAATTGATGATATGGGATCGATATGAGGTCTACAGATGGCATGTTCACATCGCTTCCGAACTATGTGGAGAGAGAAAGACAAGTGCATGGCGTCGACATGTGGTCGATGTGGGGTGGATATGAGGTCTTCAGATGCATACCCTATGTCAAACGTGTATTAACCCTATGTCAAACCTAAATCTACATGGGGTTTGCATAGCATGTAGAACCTAGCCTAGGGTCGATATGAGGTCTCCATGGACATGGCATTTGATCTACATATGAAACTAATGATTTTTGTTAACAAGTGTTTATTTGTCAACTTTGAAATTTTGACAATAACCCTTATAAATTCCAATTTTTTTTTAAAAAAAAAGAGGCCGATGTGAGGTCGATGTGGGGTCGATATATGGTCTGCATATGTTGACCCCACATCGTTACTATAGTGACCCATATTTACCCTAAATCTACATGGGGTCTGCATGTGTCGACCCAAGAAATCCCACATGGAGGCGTATAGATGTGGGGTCGATATGGGTCGACATAGTGTCGATATAGGGTCTACATATGTCGACCCTATGTCGAACCTACATCGACCCATATCGACCTCATGTAATTGAAAAAAAAAAGGAAAAATACACTTGTATAGACCTTATGTCAACCCATATCGACTCAAGATTTACATTGACTCTGAATTGACGTGTCCATCTAAAATGTTATCTTTGTGCAATTTTTAATTTCATGTGTAAACTCTCATGCTTGTAATGAGCTACACATTAAAGAAGAGAAAGATAATGTTCCTTTGAAAATGTTCCTTCTAATGCAATGAGTATCCTATTAAACATGGAACATGTAGAGACATCCCACATGCAGAATTTTGCTTTAAAAATGATACATGGGGAGTGATATATGATAAGGTGAATTTTGACTAAAAAGACACCAAGGTCGATATGGGGTCGATATGGGCTCTACATATGTCGACCCCATATCAAACTTGTATCGACCCATATCGACCTCATATAATTGAAAAGATTTAGAAAAATTACACTTATGTAGACCTTATGTCTATCCTGTGTCGACTCATATCGACCCAAGATTTACATTGACTCTGACTTGACGTGTCCATCTAAAATGTTATATTTGTGCAATTTTTAATTTCATGTGTGAACTCTCACGCTCGTAATGGGCTACACATTAAAGAAGAGGAAGATAATGTTCCTTTGAAAATGTTCCTTCTTATGCAATAAGTATCCTGTTAAACATGGAACATGTAGAGACATCTCACATGTAGAATTTTGCTTTAAATATGATACATGGGGAGTGATATACGATGAGGTGAATTTTTGACCAAAAAGACACGAAGGTTGAAATGGGTCGACATGGGGTCAATATAGGGTCTACATATGTTGACCCTATGTCGAACTTGTATCGACCCATATCGACCTCATATAATTGAAAAGATTTAGAAAAATTACACTTATGTAGACCTTATGTCGACCCATGTAGACCCTACTATTCTTTTGTACTTGTACATCTTATTCAATAGCATTCTAAGAAGGTCGACCCATGTAGACCCCATGTCGACCCTGTTCTTTTGTACTTGTACATCTCATTCAACATCATTATAAGAAGGTCGATACCATGTAGACCCCTTGTCGAACCTGCTCTTTTATACTTGTACATCTCAATCAATAGCCTTATGAGGAGGTCAATACCATGTAGATCCCATATCGACCCCATTAAATTTTTAAGTTTTGTAAATTTCGGTAGCATAACGACTTAATTTAAGCATAATCAAAAGAAACCCTATATAGAATAATATGGAACAAAACAATAATGATATTAAATGGAACAATTAACAATTACTTCATTGAAAACATAAAAAGTCATTATCTCTTAGGAACAAATGAAATCAAGAAATTGGCGCATTCCTACAAGTATTTTGATAATGCCCGTATTGTCTGCATCTAGCGCACTTGTTTCTTCTTTGCTTGGTGCTTTTGCCTATACTTGGAATTCTTTTGTTTTTTGACGTACCACGTCTTCGCTTAACATTAGGTGGTAAAATGCACATTTCCCTAACATCATTGAGAATCTCCCATTGGGACGAATCTGGTACAGGATAAATTGTCTCTGCATATGCATTAACCAATGTATCCATCTTATAATAATGTGAGCATAATTCATAAACCGATGTTTCTGCCTTCCTGCAAGCTACAATTGCATATTCACATGGCATCTAATCTACGTCAAACACACGATAAGTACAAGTTCTCAATCTAATGTTCACTGTTGCATAAACCTCTCCACCTACAACGTACTACTCATTAATATTGAGCCTATTGACTAAGAAAAATCCAGCTCTAGTGTAACGATTATGGAGTATTTTCTCATTCGTCAGTGTCAAAACTAAGGTACTAACAACGGCATTGTCCGCCTTTCGTTAAACCACATACACATCTTCCCTAACACATTTACTAACAAGGCAACAACAAGGTAATCTCTGACATCTTCGAGCATTCCATTCGATGATTCAGCAAGGTTTGAGGTCATAATATCGTATCTATTTCCTTTAAAATGAGCACGAGACCAGTTTTCAAAGCCAAGCTGCCCTTGCAGGTATCTCTCAATGCATGGATAATTAGAACAAAGATCCTTGAAAAACATATCAAACTCATCATTTCGATAAGCATTTGCAGCTTTAAAGAACAATGGTAGAACACCGCTAGAATGGAAGGTAGCTTTGATGTTCTACGCCACATGAAATGTGCAACAGCCATGGCATGTTGACTCATACACTATCTCAACAGCCTTCTTAATACTTCGATGCAGATCAAATATGAAAACTAAATCTTCACAATCTTTCACAACTTCCTTTAACTTTGAAAAGAACAATGTCCAAGATGTATCATCTTCTTTGTCTACAATCCCTAAAGCGATGGGATAATAACAACATTCACTGTCTTGAGCTATGGCTACAAATAGCACGCCTCTGAATTTTCCCTTTAGAAACGTTCCATCAACAACTATTACTTTCATCATGCAAACAAATCCTCGTATGCAAGGTCCATGTGCCACAAAAAGATATTTAAACCTGTTTGAATCGTCTACGTAATAGTGCCATGGTTTACAGACTTAAGCATATGACAAAACGACGGAAGGATGGCAAAACTTTCTTTGGTCGTACCCCTTATGAGGTTAATTGCATGCTAACAAGCCATCCAACCTTTGTAGTAACTAAGATCCTTTCCAAATTTGCTATGAACATAATTTCGTATTGATTTAGGTCGTGGACCCTGTGGTATACCTACAAATTGACTTTTGATGCACTCCCCAATGACAGAGTATGATGCTTGGCTATGCTTTGATGAACGTTTTTCTAGCAAACAAGAGTAAATTTTGCAATACTTATGAATAATAAATATGTTTGACAATGACAACTCACATGCTCGAACATGCCACTTACACTTTGGATCCATACACTCCACTACAAGTAAATTTTTGTTCGATTTTTTTGTTAAAAACTCAAACCTTCATTTTAAAGCTATAACATGAAGTTTTGTCCGTAACTCTCTCTTGCTTCTAAAGTGGTTACTAACTTGTAAATTAGACCCATCATTGAACGTAAAACTATTCAAAGTTGAGGATGATCCGACTTTTCTTTCATTTAAAATCATGAATGGTTGTGGAGGAGGCAGTGTACCCATGTCATTAGGAGATGAAACATTATTGTCTAAAGCAGTATCAACAAAAAATTCATCATTTGGCAGATTTCTCTAAATTTCTTCTTCATCAGTAGGAGTAGAGGCAATCTCCTCTTAAACTACAATATCCCGTTCGATAGAATTCATATCTTCTTCTTCTTCCACCTGAACATGCAAAGGTACTATGTTACCATTGTACTTAAGTAACCCCATAAAAACTAACCGGTCATCATCATCAGAAATTCTAATCGGCTTCTTCTTATCAGACTATTTTGGTGGCATGTAGGTTATCTTCAATGACTTATTTCCACGCTCAATTCTAGCTTTTGTACAAATCTTATTAATTAACATACTCAAATTAGGACTCTCCTCTTCTAACATAATTCCTTTCATTTCACTTTGCACCTCACACCACACCCAACAAGTTTCCAGCTCATTCCAATGTCCTCCAACATTGAAATAAATTGGTAACGGAGCCATTTAGTTACCGAACTACAAAACCAAAAAAAATTATTAAATAATGACTTTTAGGCATATCTTCAATGCCAATTCAATCAAAAGATGCTACTAACAATTTCAACCCAAACAAAACAAAGCACCATTGCAAGAATAATAACTAATGCTATTAACAATTACATAGATATAGATAAATTTGTGGTTGTTATTTGGTGATGGGTAGCCCTATTTAGGGGAAAAACTACATGTATCATATAGTTTCAATCTGATCATCAATAGAGATTCGGGATTTAGTGGATGATACTTTCATTTCTCTAATATGGAAATATCATAAATATTTCTCACCTCTTCTAGTATAGATTGATGTTAGAGATCAAATCTCTCTCCTCTGAGTTATATTTTTATTTTTTTATTTTTTATTATTTTTATTTCAAACAAGAATATCACAACCAATTAATCTCATAATCTACCTACCCAAAATGGTTCACCCACAGAAAATAGAAATCAAAATGCAGTGGACAAAAATAGAAATCTCATAATATATTAATAGCCACTTGGATTTATTAAAAAAAA
>CAMOHE010050490.1:0-12126 GCA_946598075.1 Artocarpus hirsutus | reverse complement strand
TTTCTTTTAGCTTTGGAGAGAGTCTTTTTTAAGAAAAATAAAGTAATTACAGCTCTCTTGGACTTTGCTAATTCTCTACCTCTACCAATTAGGGGTTAGAGATAGTTGGTTAAGTTTGATTAACAAGGCAGTTTGTCTTCTTTATTGCTCTTTCAGTCCTGTCCTTATTACCTCTCTCTTTCCTATGCTTTTTTGACAAACTAAAGGTCTTTCTTTCGATCTCTTCTCAGACCTTTCTCTCCCCCTTTCTCTCTCTTCATTGAATGGAACACTTTGATGGGTTAGCCCAATTTTGAGTTCCTATAGTAAAAATCCTCAGTTCAAGCAAAAAAAAAAAAAAAAAAAAAACTTTAAATTCTCAAACTGTCTACCATGAATAGATTCTTGTTTTTTTCCCACTATCACTTGATTCTAACCATGAATCATGGCCAATACTCTTTAGCCTTTTTTTGTACCACTAAATTTTCCTTCAATAAATGGTTATATGACTTGGATTTCAATAGTGTTTAAAAACAATTCATGCATTTGAAAAATAGCCCTTATCACATGTGGTAGGACCCTGTGTTATATAATCAAGAACATAGCAAAATTAATCATTCCTAAATATAGTTTGGTTTGAGCTAAAATTTATGGTTTGAATTGCGTTGTTTAAAAAACGTGGTGAGGAATGATAGATATACATCCAAACATTACTTGTACACATTTTGTATGAAATTCTAATATGCTCATATCCCAATAATATTAGCACTACTATATTATGATTGAATTGAGGACAAAAGGAAAGCCCTCTTACTCATGATTGAGCAAAAACAACTAATTCCTTTTGATTGAAATTGCCCATTAGTAAGTGGGGCATTAAGTTCTGCTATAAGTTTTGTCCATGACATAGTCATCAAATGAGCCGCTCAAGCATAAGCATAAAGATTACAACTCAAACTAAGCCATAGACATGGCATAATTCAGCAGACATTACATGCATAAACACATATTAAGTAATATATATGCAACACTTTTTTGTTCCCATTATCAATACCCAATAAATTATTCAAAAATAAAATAAAAAAAATAATAACACACAAGATTCTTCAGATGGTGATTCTCATGCTTGAATTCTCCATACTTCCAATAAGCTAATTATCATAATCATTTCATACCATAGTTCATTATACGTTGTACAATCATAATAGCAGAACAATTCTTTCCGTACTACTCCTTGTTTGATGTAAAACAAAAAGGATAAAATCCAATGCAATATTTGTGTATGAGACAAGAAAAAAATTCAGAATTCCAATGTCTTCAATAGTGTTGGGTGTAGCAATCAAAAGAATAAAAGATTTGGGATTGGAAAAAGATATTCCTATCTAAAATTCTTGGTGCTGTTATCAATGGAGATTGCCTGCGATCAATGGGACTAAAGAAGACGGAGAAGAAGATGGAGAAGAAGAAGAGCTGCTGCCAAGGCCTGACCTGCTCAATTGAAGAAGAAAAGAAGAAGTTCGGTGGAGCTTGGGAAGGCTAGAGACGAGGGACTAATTTGGAGGAAATCAGTTGCAATTTCTTTGCTTTGGGATGGCTAGGGATGAGGGAAAAATAGGGAAGGAACATGCTGAAAAAACTAGGGATTGGGGTTTTTTTTTCTCAACTCTGTTGCCCCCTGTTACTGAGGTGGTGCTTTTACATGGCAAAATTTTTTTTGAGGTTTTTTGATGACATGGCATTTGGACCATTTTCCCAATTATGGGATTTTTAGGTCTACTTGTCAAAAACAACTTCTTCTCTAAGCCATTTACCTTGAGAGGAAAATCATGTAGGAGAGAGAGGGGGAAGAGCGAGAGTAGCGTGAATTGAGAAAAAATTGGGATTTAGGATTTTCTGGTTTTCTTTTTTGAACCAAGGATAAACATGTCTAATAATAAATAAAAAAAATAAAATAAAAAATAAAAGAGCAGATTTGAATGTTAAGACAAAAAAGGCAAAGCAAATAAAGAGTGTCATTTCAATAAATTTTCTCAATAAAATAATATAATTTGATAAACACGTCTTAAGAATCCTTCATTCTTGTAATGAAGAGAAAAGGGGAAACAAAGAAAGAATCGCAAGAATATAGAGACAAGACGAGAAATAGAAAGAGTGAGAAAAAAGTCATGCAGGAGAGAGGGGGGAGAGCTAGAGTAAAGTGAATTGAGAAAAACTTAGGATTAGGGATTTTTGGTTTTCTTTTTTGAACTAGGCACAACCAGATCAAATTATAAATTAAATAAAAAAGAAAATAAAAAATAAAAGGGTAGATTTGAAAAGTTAAAATAAGGAGGACTAAATTAACAAGGAGTGTCATTTCATGAAATTTTCTCAATAAAATAATATAATTTGATAAACACATCTTAAAATGTATATAAAGCTATAAAAAAATAAAATAAAAAATAGAAAGGGAGAGTTATAATATTATACAAAGAGAAAAGGAAAATGAAAAAAAAAAAGAGTGTGATGGGATAAAGAAAAAGATAAAAGATAAAAGATAAAAAAAGAAAGAAAAATAAAACAAAAGAGGTAAGAAATTGAGAGTGCGACACTTGTCGCATGTCGGAGAGAATATCAAAAGTGGTTTTCTCCCTTTTATATATCTAATATAGATATAGATTAGTTTGAAGCATGCGCTACTGGGTACATATTTTTTTGGGTAAAAAGGAAAAAAAAAGGGATAGATATAAGGTTATGAGGAAAAATAGAAATAAAAAAGAAAAAAGGAAAAAAGATGAAAAGAAGCAAAGCAAAAAGAAAAAAGAGTCTATTGAGGGAAAAAAAAAAAGAAAAAAAAAGGAGGTAAGAAAGACATGTAGAACAATGTGGAAGAGATATGTGGAGCAATGTGGCAAAACTATTCTCACTTTTATATATATATAGATATAGATATATATCTATATATAACTGTAAATAGCGGTGATTGAACTTTTAAAAAATTAGAAAAATACATGTTTTTATAACAATACATCATTAATTGATATCAATACCAAATTGATTGACTATAGTTTATCATTGATAAACTGGATCATTATTAATTTATTAATTATTTATTATTAATATATCAGTAAATTATTAAGTAAATTGGTTAATCATTAATTAATATTGATTAATTATTGATAAATTATCAAATTAATTAATGATAAAACACTAAGCTAATCTGTGGTAAATCATACATCAATACATAATTGATTAACTATTTTAAGAAATTATTATTTCTGTAATTTTTAAAGACTTTGACCATTTATTTAAAAAAGTTTAAAAACGACGATTTAATGCCAAATCTCTTTGTTTCTAAGAAAAAATTTATTTGTTTGTGATTTAAAAAAAAAAAGAAAGAAGAAAAGAAATCTTATTTGTATATACTAGAAGAAAAGAAATCTTATTTGTATATACTAAAATGTCATGTTAACCAAAACGAGAGTTTCCACCAAAATGCTCCCTTTTTTTTTTTCCCTTTTTTTTACCTTTCAACCTTTGGCTTTTTTTTCCTTCTCTAAATACTTTTATTTTTTTCATTTTTTTCCTTTTTAGCTTTTTTTTTTTTTTTTTTTTTGTGTTTTGGTTTTAAACCTTCGTCCCTATATATTTTATCTTTTTTAATTATTCTTTTTGCCCTTTTTAACATTTATCTTAACTTTATATTTTAAATTTATGTCATTAAAGTACTTTTTTCATCTAATTTTTTCTTTTTAAAATTATTACTCCCGAATAAGTCCTCTCATAAATTTTTCTCTTACAATTATCTAAAATATACATTTTTTATATTAAATGTTATTTGATATATAACTTTACCTCAAATAATCAATGTTTAAAGAAATTAATAGTGCGTTTGAAAACTCTAATTTGAACCAAAAGCCAATTGTTACAATATTTGTTCATAAAATTTAGGGAAAATTTGACGAATTCTTCTCAAACCATGTCAACTGTGTCAATATGCGCCCCTAAACTTTAAAACATATATATTATACCCATTGGGCTATAATATTCCTCCAGATTTACCCATCGACTTTTGAAACATGTTGTTTTTTAGATGAAATTATTGAATGTCATTTGATTCAAGATTAGATATAATACTTGGAAGTTATATAAATGTCATTTTCACTTTAAACAAACTAGTTGGCAACAAACTTTCGTATATTCTATCTTTATGATACCTGCTCAAAAGGAAGAAAAAGAGTGAAGAAAAGTGGAGAACGTATCGTAATTCAAGTTGTTTTTAAGAGTACTAAATAAACTAATGAATTTATCTTTTTAACAAGCATAACAAATATTATTTTGACGAAAAAATAACATGTTTCAAAGTTCAGGATGTGAATATATAGTAGTGTTATGGTTCGAGAATACAGCAGGTACATTTTAAAGTTTGAGAGCATTTTGACATAAGTGATATAGTTCAAGGGGAATTCATAAAATTTGTCTCATTGTTAGAGTATTTTTTAATTCGAATTTTTAGTTTAAATCATACACCAAACAAAAAAAAAATACCAAAGGTTAGATCCCAGGTTTGATCCCTAGGAAGTACAGAATAAGATTTATTTATAGAGTAGATTTGGGGGCCACATGGAGTGCATTAAATACTAAAACAAAGGCAGATTGTTGTGATAGTCCTTAACTTTTCACGAAAGTAAACATTTGATCCTTAAATTATTGCATTTTTACTGGACAATATTGGAATTACATTATGGAATGGATAAAAATAAGTATGGGAGGTTGTGAGACCTCATGAAATGTATGAAAAAGAATACCAACAATATAGAAAAAATACCACCATTATAAATTTGGACTGCGTAGAAAGTCTTTATGGGACCCATAGTGGACACCACAACAAATGAAAACTTGCCACCAGACCCCCTTGGGTGGCCCAATTACATATTGCCAAGTTAAACTAGATGATGTCAAGTGATGACTAATGTGAGTGAGTCGACAAATTTGGTGGAAGAAAATTACTAAAATACCCCCTTGAGTGGCCCAATTATATATGGCCAAGTTGTCCCAACTTTTTATCACAAAAGATGATAAGTGATGATGATGATGGTGAATCATCAAAGTCTATAAAAGATCAAGTTTTATTTACTTGTTGAAGGAACCAAAAAAAATGAACAAAAAAATGTTCATTTCCTTCCTCCCACGAACTGTACCCCCCCAAGCTTTCTTTCTCAAATTTTTCAAGCCTCCAAATCATGTATTAAAGCAAGTTTAAGTAAAGGAGATGAAGATAAAGGAGCTTTCAAGGTAAAGTTTAAGCTTTTTTCCAGAGATTTTGATATTTCTCTGGAAACTTTGGATGGATTTTGATGGGTTTTGTCATGGTTTTTACGGAGGAGCATGACAAAGCTTCAAGCCTAGCAAAGGGGGATCAAAAAGGTTGACAAAGTTTAGGTAAATTTCTAAATTTTATTCTTGAAAAGTTTATGTTAAAACATGTATGCTAAGTGTTTGATAAAATGTTTTGGCTATGGCATGTAAAATGGACATTATGGTATGATTGGTTTATGTTTTAGATTGATGATGATGATGAGAGAAACAAAGAAAGTAAAGGTTTTAGGTTTAAAAGTGAAAAATTGTTAAAACTTTGTATTTGATGCAAAGTTTAACTAGTTTCAAGGGAATGGAATTTTGAGAGCCTTAAAGGCCAAATTATGTTCTAAATAATGTCTGGAATTTACAAGTACAGTGAGGGAAATAACTTTTGTGAATAAAGTTTATAAAATTCTAAAAAGACTAAATTGCAAAGTTTTGCTAATTCTCGGTAGATTTGAAAATCAGCCAAAAAGTCTACTTTAACATTGAAATTTGAGGAAAGTTAAAACATAAAAATTGTAGAACTCATTGAAACTAATAGGATAACATTCACAATTTGTCAAAAATTCCACTCAGTTGGGGAGTTATGATTTTACAAAATTTTGAGCACCAAAATTTCAAGAAATGAAAACATTATGAAAAGTTTGAAATTCAACCAAGGAGCTTTTGTAAGTTTTGTTCCTTGCAAAAAACTGAGCATTATAGTATAAATTGGTCACTTTTGGTTTTGGAGACAAAAATGTAAATATTTTTGTATTTCAGATCAAAACTGTAAAATTATGTGAAAACTGAGTTTTCACTAAGGAACGTTGGTTTCCTACACTGCTGTAGGTAATGAGTAATCATAGAAAATAAGTTTTAAAGGATTTCAAGTTTAGTTAAGGAAAGAATGAAAGAAAAAAGTTAAGGACGAAAATGTAAAGATTTTTGCATTACGGGTCAAAACTGTAAAGTTTTGACAAAACAGATTTAATTAAAGAGAAAACCATTATTTTGGTTTTTCGTAATATTATGAGATATAAAAAAATGTATGATGTTCTAAAAACAGGTTCTGAAAATTTTTAAAGACCCATCAAGGGTAAAACGGTTACTGTGTGAAAATGGCCAAAATGGACCCGAAACGCCTGATATTGAAAAACGCACCTTAGCGAGAATGTTTTTGTAATATGTAGGTGATTAAAAGATAAAGTTAAGCAATGAGTTTAATAAAGTTACGAAGTTGACAAAAAACCCGATAAGGGTAAAAACATCATTTTAAAGAAAAACAACTAAAACGGAGTTGAATACGTGGAATCAGTAAAACGTTCTTAGACGAAAAATGTTTTGTAATACGTTAACTAATGAAATCGCTAGTGAGACAGGAAGTTTAACTAAGGGAAGCTTAAGAACAAAGGTAACCCGGTAGGTTACAAAGTCAAGTAAAGAAAGAGGTAACCCGGTGGGTTACAAAGCTAAGCAGAAAGAATGATAACCTAGTGATTATATAATTAAGCAACGGAAAAGGTAACCCGGTGGGTTACAAGATTAAGGAAAGAAGAGGGTAGACCGATAGTATATCAAGTTATTAAAAAAGGAAATGAATGTTTAATGTTTAAGTTATGTTATCAATTAAGTAGGTTGGTAACAAAAGTTAATTAATTAGTCGGGTGTCATATGATTTAAAATAGATGCCAACTTATGAAAGGAAAAGGAAGGAAATGAGAGGTTAAAGCTAGAACCAAGTAAGTTCAAAACTCACCTACAACATGAAGTAAATAATTTTTAAATGCTTATTATATATATATGTTTGCGAATGTGTTTGCAAATGTTATACAAGTTGTTTTTAAAGTATGTTTTCACTTATTATGCATAAAGTTTTAAAGATTAAGTAAAAGTTGGCAATGTATTTGCAATAATTATGTTTAAAGTATATTTGCATTTTGTTAATGCATAATGTTTTACAGTTTAAATTAAAAGTTTTATGTTGCAATTATTATACAATAAGTTTTGACAGTATAAGTTATGATTTATAAATGTGTTTGCATATGAGGTAATTGTATTTGATATACTCACTAAAGTTAGTAAGAATGTAAAGTAAAGATAAAAAGAAAGTGTTGTACCAGCTTTCTTAATGTGAGGTATACAAGTAAAGTTAAAGTTGTAACCTCCTTGATGTGAGGCACACAAGTAAAGTTAAAGTTGTGACCTCGGTGTTCGATGGTCTCAAGTTTTCTACAAGGGAAGCATCATGTTTATAAACTCATGATTAATGATGTTAGTACGAACACTAAAGTTTATAAGATAAGGAGAGTTAAGGAACAAAGATAAAAAGTTAAAGTAAGAAAAGAATGTTCATAAGACATTTATAATTGAGCATAAATAGAAGCATACATTTTGATTTTGCTTGTATTTCTTGTTTTGAAATATTTAACATTCTGAGAAATATTTTACATTAAATGTTTATGAAAAACATTTTTGTGTTTTTAAGAAAGGTTTATAAAGGATGTTTTAAGATAAACATTTAAGAAAATATTTTATGAATAACGTTTCAAAAGTGTTTTATGAAAAATGTTTTAAGAGAAAGGTTTTTATGAGAAAAACTTTTAAAGTGTATTAAAATGATTTGTGAGATTATGTTTGAACTTACTAAGCATAAGCTTATTAAAAGTTTCTTCACATTGTAGGTAGTCTTATAGGTGACCAGTAGGACTTATTAGAAGATATGGGTACTACGGAGGACAGATGCAAAGATTTAAGTGTGGATATTTCTACAGTTTGCTTTCGCTACTCAAAGAAAAGGTATTCTATTATTTGATATAGTGTTTACAAGGTTTTAAAAAAATCAAAGTTTTATGAAATGTTTTTAAAGTTTTAAGATATTTATTTGACGAAATGTTTTATCTAATAATAAAAATAAGTTTTAAATTACGATTCAGTTAACGTTTTTTATTAAGTTTTAAAAAATGACTTGAAATAGTTTTAAAGTCAAGTGTTGGGTGAGATTTCAACTTGAAATGCACAGAAGTCGCAACAGCTTTTAAGAACTTTTTAAAGGATGTTAAAGGAAAAAAAATTTATTTCAGTATTTTTCTTACTAAGTAAGTAAGATTAATGTTTAAAAAACAATGTTTAAAAAAGTTAAGTGACTGCTCGAAAAGGTGGGTTGTTACAGACTCAACCTCAACTTTCATTTTAGTTGCTAAGAGACCAATTTAACTGAACAAACATTAAATGTGTATCACATGAGGAGCACATGACTATTTAAGTAAGGGTATTTTGGTAAAAACATATTATATGTTTTAAAAAATTAAAATAAAAACATAAAAACAATTAAAAAAAAGTAAAAAAAAAAGAATATTAAAGAAAATTAAAAAAAAAGAACTGAAGCAAAAGAAAAATTGTGACCCCTCAACTCTCTCTCCCACTTTTCTTTCTCTCTCTACCCACACAGATTGCTAGGACCCTTGATCGCCATTGATGGTTTGAGGAGCTAAAGAAGGCATACAAGAGGACGGCGACGAAGTACCTTCTGGACAAGAATGGTTCAAGCTCGTCTCCGAGGCCTATAATGTCCTCTCCAATCCCAATCGTCGCTAGATCTATGGCCTCTATGGCAGGAATTCCCTCCATCTTTGTCCAACTCCAATGCCACCAATGATGTTTTTGTGGAGTTCTTAGGACAATGAGGTTGGATTTGGTCCATAATGGGCGTGGGTTTTTGGAGGATATCTCTCAACAATGGGGATCTTGGTAGAGAGAGGAGGCGCAGATCTTAAAGAAACCAACCCAGAAATTCAAGGAGCATGATGGGTGTGGCGGAAAGAAAAAGATATATTAAGCAAGGGTTTGGATGAAGCCATGGATGAACTTCAAGCAGCTTCAGCCTTCAGGAACGTAAATTGTCACATGAAGTTCCTTCCTTTACTTCTCCAGATCTAGGCGTTAAGCTAGGTAAATCTACTAAAAAAAAATAGAAATGTTGTACAGACTCGCTTTTTTTGTTGACTATATATGAATTCTTAAGCTTGCGTTTGAAACGCGGTATTGTGAATATATGAAGCATTTTTTTTTCTTTTCTCATGGTAACGTAAGCAAAGTGATTCTAATGGTAAAAGGAAATGTTATTTTACTTTGTTCCATTTATGTTTAATTATTTCTGATTGATTTAAATTTTTTTCTTTCCATAATACGATGAAGAAGAAGAACATGAGAAGAAGATCTAGGGAAGATCTGGGTTTTGTTGTTTTATTTATTTAGATTTTTTAATAAATTTTTATTTATTTTTAATTTATCTATTGTTTTGAAGGGTAATTGAGTAATTTTAATTTAAAAATGATATTCAATAATTTTTAATGGTCAAATCAAACGGTTTAACTGTTAAAATGGTCCTTTAGCAACTAAAAAAAAGGTTAAGGGCTGATAAATCAAAAAAAGGGTGAGGGACCAAAATCATACTTTTATAAAAGGTTGGGGCTAATATGATAATTTATTAAAAAAATTAACTTTTTTGGAAATATATACGCTCACATAAAAAAAAAGGATTATTTTCACATTTGTTCGTCAAACTATGTCATTTATGTTACTTTGCCTCATGACTTTTAAAACGTACCATTCAACCCTTTTAAACTTTATTCGGATAGTAAGTATCCCTCGTCTATCCAATTCTATTAGTTTTTGAACTTTTTTTTAGAATATTTTTATATTTTCCCTTAAACTATATCACTTATGTTATTTTACTCACAAACATTATAAATATTTTATCTTGTCCCTTTGATTTTTTATTTAACAAATAACCTTCTTTCATCTAATTCTATTTTACTAATAAATTGATTTGTTTTTCTTCTAACTTTACAAGACCTCCACGTCAAAACAATCTATATATACTCACAACTTGCTTATGGATATTTTTTACAACATACCATTTAAATACAAATACAAAGAAAATTCAAGAGGGGGTTCTTTACAAAAAATTAAAATAATGTGTTCTTTAAAAAAAATTCAAGAACTTTATTCTTTTAAGGAATTTTATAGGTGTTTTTCTCCTGAAGCTCTTTTGTTTGGTTAGAATGGCCTATTATAAAGAAAAAAAAATACTTTTTCTTTGCTCTTCTTTTCTCAATTTTTTTTTCCTCTTAAATTCTTTTTTATGTTTAGGTTTTTTCCACCCAGAGTTAGAAGAAAAAAATATTGATTTGTAAAGTTGAACAAAATTAGACGTAAAGAGATTATTAGCTAACAAAAAAAAATTTAGGGGACATAGTGAAACATTCTGAAAGTCGGGGAAGCAAAATAACATAAGTAAAATAATTTGAAGGAAAAATATAAAAATATTCTACAAAAAGCCATCTAAAAATTAATTGTGTTGGATAGAGGGAAAATATAAAAATATTTTACACAAAACCATCTAAAAACTAACACAGTTAGATGAAAGGAGAAAACTTACTAAAAAAATAAAATTTGAAAAAATTAAGTGGTACATTTTAAAAGTTAAGAATATAATAATATAGTTCAAAAGGACAAATATAAAAATAATCCAAAAATTAATAACAACAAATTGGGTGTGCATATGCTATAAAAAGGAAAAAGGTTGGGGTCGATTGTCTCTTGCTCCCGGCTTAGCTAGTGGGCCTATTCTTCTCTTCTCTTCCCTTCTCTTCAACATCCGGGCAAGACTAGGATGTTGAAGAGAATTCCTTGGTCTAGCCTCCGCCCCAAATCTGTCTTAACCAATAGATTTTCGCTTATCATTCAAATTTCTCTATTCAATTTCTTTGCGCTCAATTTCTGCTTCTTCTTTGAAATCGGATTCCAGTTGATTTCAGATAATTTGTAGCTATGAATTTATAATCTATACTAGACTTGAATCTCTCTTCTGAAATATTCGAGATCAGTCAGTCGGAATTGATAATGTTCTTGAATCTGCTGTTTGTGATGTTTTCTATTGAGCTAGTCCACTGCTGACATTGCACACGGGTTGCTCGTGAAATTGCCTTTGGTTTTAGGATTTTGATTCCATGTATTTCTTTTCTTTAGCAGGCAGAGTTACTTATGATTTTCCTATATAGTTCCCTTCTACATTCCGATTTGACTCCCACTAAGCAAAGTGCGAATTGAGTTTGGGGATTGAAACTAGACTTTTAATTCCCAATTACACTCAAATTTCCCTTATGATTAATGTGATATTTCTGAATAAAAGTTGTTTTTAATTACTGTCATGTTTTTACTCTAAAAGAACACATATAGCTGTATTTTGTGAATTCTACACTCCGTTTCATATTTGATTTTTAAGGATTGGAAGCATAGGTTCTGAACCAGATAATTTGGGAACAATTTTCAACAAGACAAAAATAAATTTCATTATCGACAATTTCATTTTGTTAAACAAAGTTATGTTCATATCTGATTCCTGAGCTCTCTTTTTGTTTTGTTGAAGTCTTTTATTTTACAAACAGCTGCTTTTACGCACGAAACTGTCTTATTTTAGTCTCTTGATAGGGGCTACATGTCAATCTGGAGTCCATCTTGGGCTTCATAGTTTGTTCAAGGCCTCTAATATGCATGTCAATCAATATGTTTTGCTTAATAGAGCATCCAACTATGGTTTTGCAGCCAGTTGATATGTGAACGAAATCCAACTAGGTGCCTTTTTATACGACACTCTTAAAAAATGGCTTTCTTTAATTTTCTTCTAACTTTTATAAAGATTATCTTGTTAAATTATAAACAGTCTGATGTTCATAAAAAATACCATGTGAGAGATAGGAGAAAGGTTTTGAGTTCTTGACTTTTGAGGGGGCCTTAGGGTTCTGAGGTTTGTCCCCTTTA
>CAMOHE010050489.1:83492-115488 GCA_946598075.1 Artocarpus hirsutus | reverse complement strand
ATGGAGACTTTTAGCAAATAATGTTAACATAATTGAGGGGGCAAATGGGGTAAGTTGTAGAAGAAGATGAAGGAAGCATTAAAAAAGTGGTTGAGAAAACATATCGATGTCTCCTGGTAGTTGAGGTTAATTAATTCTATGTCTCCAAGTAGTTGAGGCTACTTAATTAAGCATTAATGTAGCGGGACAAGATTGGTAGAAGTGAGTGATAGGTAGATTTAAAATATTTACTACGGAGACTTAGTAAAAATACTAAAGTGACATTTTATTCATATGATTTTTGTAAAATCATATTCGTTAAAATAACGGGTGTTTCAAAATGCAATCAATAAACTTATAACTTAAATTGTAAAACATTATGCATTGACATAATGCAAAACATACTTTAAACATAATTATTGCAAATACATTGCAAACTTTTACTTAATCTTTAAAACTTTATGCATATTAAATGCAATCATGCTTTAAACATAATAGTTGCAAATGTATTGCAAATCTTGATTTAAACTTTAAAACCTTTTGCATAACAAATGCTAACATACTTTAAAAACAATTTGCATAACAATTGCAAACACATTTGCTAACATATATATAAGCATTTGAAAACCATTTACTTTATGCTGTAGGTGAGGTTTGAACTTATTTGGACTAAGCTTTAGCGTTTCTTATTCCGTTCCTATTCCTTTCATTAGTCAGCCTCTATGTCCTGATCAAACGACAATCGACTCATTTATTAACTTTTCTTATTATCAATCTACTCGATTGATGATAAAACTTAAACATTAAACATCCATTTTCTTTTTTCATAATTTGGTATACTATCGATTTACCCTTTTCTTTTCTAAACTTGGTAACCTACAGGGTTACCTTTCCCTTTCCCTTTGCTTAATTATATAACCACCAGGTTACCTTCTTTCTGCTTAGCTCGGTAACCCATCGGGTTACCTCATTCTTTGCTTGACTTTGTAACCTATCGGGTTACTTTTGTTCTACTAGAACATCTCCTATTAAATTTTACATCTCACATGATGATTTCATTACTTAACATATTAGGAACATTTTCTGTCTAAGAGCGTTATGCTAATTCGGAGTGTTTGACTCCATTTTAACTGTTTCCTCAAAAATGAAGATTTTACCCTTAATAAGTCTTTTGTCAACTTCGTAACTTTATAAAACTCAATGCTTAACTTTACCGTTTCATTACCTACTTATTATGAAAAAAATTCCTACTAAAGAACGTTTTCCGAAATCGGGCATTTCGAGTCCGTTTTGGCCATTTTCATAAAATGACAATTTTGCCTTTAATCTTTTTTTCTTTCATTCTTTCCTTGTCTAAACTTTAAATTATTTAAAACTTAGCATCTACGATTACTTACTGCCTACAGCAGTATAGGAAACCAACGTTCCCTAGTGAAAACCCAGTTTTTACACAAATTTACAGTTTTAGTCGAAATACTAAAATATTTACATTTTTGCCCTTAGAACCAAAAACGACCAATCCATAGTATAAAGTTCAGTTTTTTGCAAGGAATAAAACTTACAAAAGTTTCTTGATCAAATTCTAAACATTTCATAACATTTCCATTTCTTGAAATTTTGTGCCCAAAATTTCGTAAAATTCATAACTCCTAAACTGAGCAGAATTTTGAAAAACTGTCTATATTGTCTTAATAGTTTCGACGAGTTCTACAACTTTTATGTTTTAACTTTCTTGAAATTTCATCGTTTAAGTGGATTTTTTTGCTGATTTTCAAATTTGCCGAGAATTCATTTTTTTTTTTGCAATTTAGTCCCTTTTGAAATTTCACTCAAACCTTACTTTCTTCTTTCCATCATCAGCACCATCAACATATAACATAAAACAACCATGCCTTAGTCCCAAAACATTTCATCAAACATATAAATATGCATAAAACATAAACTTTAACTTGACTTCAAGGACTAGAATTTTAACTATTCCCTTCTAGGGGCTTGTTCTTCATTTTTATTGCTTAAAATCCTTCAAAGTCCCATTGACATCAAGCCCATACCTTATCATAAAAATTTCATCAAAACTTCAACAAAAGCCCTAGAAAAATTAGTGTAAAGTTTGGATTTTACCTTAAAAATTGTGAAATCCTTGAGCTTTTAGTCTTGAACTTGCTTTGAAAGTGACTTAGAGCTTGGAATTCATTAAAATTTTTGAGAAAGAATCGCTTTGGGGTGGCGGTTTTTGGGAGGAAGAAATGGAGGCTTTTTAGTTCCTTCTCTTTCTTTTTCTTTCTTTCTTTATTTCTTTCTTTCCTTCCTTCCTTTTCACGTTCTCTTTCTTCTTTTTTTTTGCCTTGCACGGTGGAGACCAAAGTCTTGGTCTCTTATATCCTTGATATCTCATTGTCCAAATTCAATGAATGTAAAAATGCTTTTTTTTTAAAACTTTGATGACTCATTACCATGAGTCATCACAAACATCATTTATAATAAAAGGGTGGCTAAATATAATTGGGCCACATCAGTAGATGTGGTGGCTTAATCAAAACTTTCAAGATGTCCCATTAAACTTTTTACGTAGTTCAAGTTTATACTGACAGTATTTTTTCTATACTATCGGTATTCTTTTTCATACAATTCACGAGGTTCCATAACCTCCAATACTTATCCACATCCATTACATATTGTAATTCTAATATTATGTAACTTTATACAGTCTAAATTTATACTGACAGTATTTTTTCTTATACTGTCGGTATATTCTCTATACAACTACAACATTCCTTATTCATCCATATTCTCTAAACAATATTATTCCTATATTGCTTTAACTTAAATAGTCCAATTTCTTAAACAGTCCAATTCCTATATTGCGTTACTTTTGCAGTGTAATTTTTATATTGCATAACTTTATCAGTGTATTTTCTTACACTGTATTATTCCAATATTGTATAATTTTTTGTATTATTATACATTATTTTTTCTTAAATTGTATTTTTTGTCTTAATATAATCTTAACTTAATGCATTTTTAATGCATTAAAAATTTTCAGGTGTTATAACAAAATAGTAAGATTCAGTCTAAAAAATACATTATATGCATTATATATTAGATAAAAGCTTATGTTTTTATAAGTAGCGAATTTATAACCCTGTAAAAATGAAAAGATTTTTCTATTTCCCTCCTTCAGCCTCCAAAAAAACAACATATCATAGGCAATTTTTCCCATAGAAATTAGAAAGTTTAACCTACCATTTCTTCGTATTTAGTAGTCAAATCAGCAAAAAAGAATATTTTTTTATCATTTTTGTAAGGTGTTTAAGAGCCTTTGTTTAAATCAATTAGTTCAGGACATTGTAGCACATTAAAGTTTTACGTTATAGTTTACTTTTGTTTTATACCGTAGCAAGTGAGAGCTTTACACTATATAGATTTAGGCCAATCCTCTAAACACCCTGTTAATAGTTATAAGACTTACATTATTGAAATACCCAACGAGGACCTAAAAATTTTAAAAAATAAATTAAAAGTAAATAACAAAACAAAAACATTGTTGGATTGACTAGGTTAGAAATTTCTTCTAGTTTTCTACTTTATTTTTTTTTACAGGGACATGGCTTAATGTGCATGAGGTATAATGGTATTAAAATAACTACATATAATTAGGGTTTCTTTAAAAAATAAAAAAATATTATAACATATGTCATTCTATAAATAAATAAGAAATAAGCAATTATAAGTAAAGTTGAATGCTTTCACACAAAATCCATCCCCAATCTGCCCTAAAAAAAATCCCAATCTTTTCCCATCTCACTAGATCAAATATAACTAGGTTAAGTATGTTGCCTAGACTGGTTTCTCTCTGTGTTTCTTCTTCTTTTGCTTTTGTTTTTCGATGAAAAGTAGCAACGACCAGTTTGTAAGTGGCTAACTCCCTGACACATGTTGACAATTTTTTAGGAAAAGTGGCTAACTCCTCAACTGGACTTTTTTTATGGTCATTTTTTTTTTTAAGGAAAAGTGGGTAACATTTCACCGCAAAAGCTCATAATCGGCCCTAAAAAAAAGGCTTATAATTGGTACTATGGTGACTAATTTTACCGATAAAAGAAAAAACTTGAATTTGGATAATTCATCGTGCAGAACTATATTAATTGCAAGACGGATAGTTTAAAGCTCCGTTTGGTGAATGGATTCGAATTAGTAATTTTATTTGAGTTAATGTGATTTGAACTAGGATTTGAGTTAGTGATTTGAATTGTTATCTGAATTAGTGTTTGGATATGCATTTAGGTTTTAATCTGAGTATGGAATAAAATTAAAATTTGTGTTTGAAAAGATAGTAAAAATAGTTTTTAATTTATTAACAAATCTAATAAAATTTTAATGTTAATGATCTTAAAAAAGATGCAATATGAATCTTAATTTATTCCTCTCTTCATTAGGAATACAATGAAAAAAGAATCATCTCAGTTGAATATCAAATGAAGAAGTTATTATTTTTTTCTCAAATATAGGAGAGAGAATTTTTGTTTTTACTGTAGCAGAGATATCCAAGTATCAAAAGTTTAGGAGATGAAAACTCTGAAAACTTGGATTCTTAATATTCAAAGGATTCAGATTTTGGGGGAAACAAATACGTATTCAAGCAATTCTTAATACTTGAATCTAAATTTGAATCTATTGAGTCCAAATAATACTCAAAACAAACAGATCGTAAATCTCCTTTAAATTTTATTCCAAAAAATATCTAGCCTGATTTATTGTCTAAAAGCATTTCCATTAGAACGTATTTATGGGCATTTCATGAAAAAAGAAAAAGAAAGAGAAAAAGAAAAAATAATTTCACGATAGAAATATGGAGAAAAACTAATAATAATAAAAAATTTTACCATACTATTCTCAATAAATGTCAATGTTAATATTATATAAATAAAAAGTATGGAAAAGACATGTTTGACATGCTTTTATTTTGTGCTCCTATATGTAATATTATTTCAAATGTAATATTTACTTGGTATCATAAATATTTAGCATAACATGTAAAAATAAAATTTTTTTATGATTTTAAAAATAATTTTTGCATGACAAATTTGTACTTATCCAAAATTTGACATTAGATAAAGCATATGTCAAACTCAACATCAAAAAAACTTAACATAAAAAATAGCATTGTACTAGAGTGTCATTTCCTACACAAATGTTAAAAGATGACATTGACACAAATTTGATACTGCATATTGGAAATGTTCTTAGATCTTTTTTCTTTTCTTTTTAATCAAATGTTCTCTTAGATTACGTTAGGAATAAAAATTATGGTAACTTAATAAAACCCAAGAGAAATCTTACTATCTTTTTATTTATTTTTAATTTTCAATCCTATTCGACTCAAGTAATCTACACCAATAATTTTACTTCAACTATGCAGCGGGCCATATTTCTTGATGTCACGATATACCATGACGATTCACTAAAATGATCTAGAAAGTTTTATCTAATGTAATTAATGTTGTTGCTTTCATATAATTGGAGGTTGTTAAGAAGAATAAGTGTTCTCCTATCTAATTTAAATTGATAATAGATGATTAAACAAGAAAAAAAATCCCATTCTTCTGGTGTAATTTAAGGTTTGTTTTTTTTTTATTTAAAATTTTCTAGAAGTAGATTTGAAATTTAAAGTTTGCGTCGTGCATATCCCAGCCAATGTCTTTATGTGTAAGTATTGGCATGTAAATACTAAATTTGTGTCATCCATAGATAGATGTAGATTATCAAAGATGTTGAATAATATATATATATATATATATATATATATATATATATTAATCGTGAAAGCAGTGCAACAATTTTTTTTTCTTTTTAGCTAGATTCATTCTTCCTATGACGTCACTTTATGCAGGTCAGCCATGGGTTAATAATTATTCTATTATTTATTCACTAATCAAACATTATTTTTATAAATGCCTACCTTTTAAAACTTACTTTTTATAAATATCATGAATAATATAATGTGACATAACTTAAACATGTAAAATAAATAATAGTATGGTACAAATTTTTTAATTGTGGCATGAATAAATGGCATAACATGTAATTTTCTCAAACATTATATTATCCAAATTTATGAAATCTGAACCTATTAAGAGATCAAAACTAACAAACTATACCATATAAACACACGTACTTTTATAACTACAAGGCCCGATCAAATGATACTAATTAGAAAATAGTTTAATAAATAGCTTTTTAATTTCAAAAGATTTGTAGGTGTAACAATGTGTTTACAAATTAATTAAGTGAATATTTTGTCAATTAATAAATCAATAGATATTTATATGTAATTCGAGGCTTCGTGTGAATAGATCCGATTTACAAGCTTTGGTCATTCCATAAATCTTGTAAATCTCGGAATAATTACCAAATTTGATTATGTATTACGCCAATAAATCCTGAATTTCTCAATTAAGCATTTACAGGAGTTGATAATTGCCTCATAATCTCTCTATGTTGTCATTCATTTTGTCCAAAAAAAAGAAAAAAAAGAAAAAGAGGCCACGAAGTGCTCCAGATAGCATGGGTATGGATCGTGATGTAGGCCCAATTCCACTCACACGAGCAGATGGGCTTGTAGAAGAAACCGGGTACTGGTAAGTCCATTCCTTGAAAATTTGTCTAAGAATAAAATGTAGAGAAATGTTTCCATTAATCAGGCATAGAGATTAATATCCTCTTTAAACAACTATAAGGTCCTTCCTAAATACCATACTATTTTTATCCCTTTTTTTTTTAATTTTAAGTTTAAAGGGATAATGGTGCAAAAAAAAAAAAAAAAACCCAAAAATCTAGTTTGTGTCTCTGTGGAAAAACAACAATTAGTTAATTTACCGCTAAATATTGTCATAAGAAACATCCGTTCCGTCAAAAAGGCGGCTTCGGAAGGACGAAACCAAACTCACATAGCATAACTTAACTCACGATGAGAAGTAGTTTAAAAAAGTGTTTAAATAAATAAAAAAAACATAACACATTATGAAGTTTAGCACATGCATAGAAGATTAAAAGTAAATCATCTAACTACTCAATCGCACAAGTATAGGAGCAATCATAACGAAAAAATAAGTAACTAACTTAGCTTATTGACTAATTCAAACTGAAACTAAGAAATACTAATAATAAAAAAAAAGATAAAAATAACTCGTAACAAACTTACAAGGGGTGACTATATATCACATGCATGTACATTCTTGATGTGTGGATCGAACATGTAATTAGTGGTTTAATCCAAGTTGCACATCCATTCTTTGTATTATGAAAAGAGCATCATATGTCGCATGATCAGGCAACTGAAATGTAGACGAGCGACCGTGATCTGAATCGTGGCCATCTGAAGAAGCCATTCATTACCTTGTCAAACCAATGCACTTGTTACCAATTGAAAACAGCCATCGGTTTCTCAAGCCCACGGATAGAGTCAACACGTCTATATATGAAAGCATGACTGTCGAATTAGTGTAGAACGACTGCGTTTTGAACCAAAACAACACCTCTTTCCGCCCGCGACTTATCATAAATTGCCATGGAATCCATGCCCCCGTGGACAAATCTAGTCTCAAAATTCCCCATTTGAGGTGAACATGCACCAAAATGTTTTTATCATGCTCAAATACTTGAGCAAGAGCACTAGTAGTAATAGTAGTAGTAGTCGTAGTATTAATGCTGTGGGGCATTGGAATATCAGCCTCGGATTCCATGCTTTCGGTGTCCACCACAGGCACAGTCCGATATTGTTATCATCGGATGTTAATTCCTTTCTATCACGTAATGCTTTGGAATTTCTAAAGTTATTTTATTTTCTTTTTTTTTTTTGTAATTACCCACTTCTCATTAATTAAATCAGAATATGAATATTCTGTTAGATCCTAAACTGTAAATCCTCTTTGGACCAAAAGTAGTCATATGTTATGCTAATTAAAGTTAGTAACTCATCTGGTGCCATTTTTCGTTGGTAGGTTGGGGAAGTTGACTCTCTGGTGGGTGAACTTTCAAATCTAAAGGCCAAGGAGCTTGCTTTGCTTGGTCAGTGCCACAATCTTTTATCAACGGTTGCAGCTTTGCAGGTGAGTGTTATATTCTCATGCATGGTGAAGTATATCTCATTTTAGGCTCACAAGTATGTTACGCTTCGGAGGTAATATTAGAATTATGGGATTCCACTTTCATCATGGTCGTCAACAGTTCAAACAAACCTTAAATTATTTCTTCCTATACAAGTCCCATTTATATTAACCGAATCAGAATTGAACATTCCCATCCAATAAAATGCTTGAAAATATGGTTAGGCAAAATATATGGTAGGACATAAATTTTGGTCCTACCAATAGGTTATGTTATTTTAATAGGTAGAATAACATTTTAATGGTCACAACTATAATCAGTTCTACATCGCATTACTCTCCAAAATATGATATTTGACACTAGAGGGACAAAAAAAATGAAAAAATTAAAAAAAACCGAGATAGATTAATAAATTAAAAGGGAAAAAAAGATCAAGAAGGAAAGCAGTTAGGAACATCGAGGGTTTTGCAGATTTTTCTTTTTTCGTGCTCTTTTTTTTTTTTTAAAAAAAAAGAAGTGTACAAAACTTCTACATATACACGCAGTGCACACTCCATTAAATATTTTCTATGTAAACGAGAAATGTGTTTTAACGTGCTAAGAAAAATCACAAAGGGGATGAAAAAAAACATACCTTGATAAAGAATGCATTTGGCCACATTTTTCATGACCTAAGAACTTTCTTTTCGATAAGATCGGTAAATCAAACAAAGTTTGATGAGAAACCTCTCTGTTATTGGGTGTTTGGAAATACATATTAAAACAAATTGGTTAAAAACATTGTAACATATGATAGCTTTATATTGTAGCTTATTTTTTTGACACTATAATATATAAGAGCTTTACACTGTAAAACTAAAAATTTTGATTGAAACTGACAATACCAAACACGTTATAAAGAGAAGTTTGGACTGAGAGTGAGTTTATGTTGGAGGAGAGAAGAATCCTTAAGAGTGAAAATAAATAAATAAAAGGAAAAACCGATTGCCAAAGAGACAAAATAAGTGGACGAAAATATGGACAGTAATATGTGAGATGTGGTATGGTAACGAAGTGTCTCTTTTATTATGTTATGTAAAAAATATTATGGTTATAATAACCCCAAATATTGAGTTTGTTAGATTGGAACGAAATCATATCCATCGACCAAATGAGTACGGAATAAAAAATATCTAATATTGTTGTTGCTCAATTGGTCTTAAATTACATTTTGTTAGAAAATAGGGAAAAAATAGGCAAAAGAAAAATAAAAAACAAGAACACACATATATATGTGGAAAATTTTAGAAGAAAAAAAACTACAAATAGAAGCAAAAACAAATATTTTATCTCGAAATTGGTACAAACCTAAAAAAATTTCTATAATTATATTTTCACTACAAATGTGATATCGTAAATTTTTTGAGTCGAACCAAACAAAATTTGAGCTATCATACTTTGACATATAGATATATATATATATATATATCGTGTGCGTATATATATTGACGTTAAAATCCAAGTATTCTCCCTCAAAAAAAAAAAAAAATTCCAAATTGCCATGCGAATGGTGTGAAAAGTATTTAAAACTAGAACTTTTCCAGGAGCTACCCAGAATGGCACATGTGCAATATCCTGACCTATTTTGTTGCACGTGTGTTTTTATGGGGAAAGTTCAACTACCTCTATAGATCATTAGCAACCAGTGCAAAAAATCAAAATTTTAATGACAAGAGTTTTTAATAAAAATTTTAGTCAGTACAAAATATTATAATTAATATATATTTAGTCACGATTTTTAGTTTAAATTCTTTATGACTAAAAATTTTAATTACAATAAAAATTAAACTAAAAATTATGACTAAATATACAAAATATTATAATTAAAAATTTTATTAAAAATTATTGTGTCTAAAAATTTATTTTTTTTAATAAATTTTAGGCACATAGTCGTATGGTCGTTTCACACTTGGTTTTGGGAAGAAACTACAAATACAGATAGATATTTCTCAACGACAAAAAAATAAAAAAAAAAAAGTTATTTTCATTGGAGTGGTCGGTGGGGAATAGAAATTTAGTAGGAACTGCAGTGGATGCTGTTCAGTTGATTACTGCTTAGGAACCTCCCAATCTTGTGCTGACATCTGACTCGGAATACAAAAGTATTCCAACTTCCAACTGTGCAACAGTATAAGTATATATATATTTATACGTGGCAGATATTGGCGATCTTTTTTTTTTTTTTTTTTGTCTTGTCCTTATGAGAAAAACGATATACTTTATAAAATAAAATCATGGAAAATAACGCGGAGTATAAAATTAAAAAATAAATAAAAAGATCGAATAATGTTGGTGCTTTATGTGTGGGGTACGTAGCATTACTAGTGGTGACAACAAAATCCATGTGGCAACAAATTGTTCTGACCCAGTCGACACCGTTGAAGAACATGATCTCCTGTTCACTCCCCTACTTCACTCACTACTGTTTGTATAATATGTATATATGTGGAATTGTATATTATATTATACGTCTGTTTGGTTTATAGATTTAAATAAAAAATTTAAATAAAGATTTAAATTTTTATGAGAGAAAATACTGTAACAAAATGATTCAAACCGTAATTCAAACCATGAACCAAACGCAATTGCTTATATTTGAAAATGATATGAGGTGTAGGAAAATGGTTGAAGAATTCAATAGAGGAGAAATTGAGATGCCAAAGCCAACAGTTATTTTACTGAATATACGCCTTCAACACAGTGGTCCAGTGGGAGATGTATATAATACAGAAAATAAAACGCATGTGTTTTTGGCATTTTGGGCTGGTTGTGTCTCAATAGAAACATACAATTCTTAGTGTTTGCTTGTGGTGCTTCCACCGAGAAAGACCTTCTTCGCTTGTGAACACTATTATGCTTCACACAAAAATGAACCAATACATTTATTTTTTTATTCTCCTCAAAAAAAAAAAAAAAAAAAACTACATGATGGATTTTGATTGGATTCTATGAATCCGGTGAACTAAATAATGAATCGCCAAAAAAAAAAAAAGAGTAGGTGAGAATTGTTGCAACGTTTTGTAATCATACCGCAAGAATTCGTCATATGCTAGTAAGAAAAGAGTGACTGTTTTTGAAGGGAAGGTATATAATTGAGAGATGAATATTAGCTTGGTTTTATTTTTGGTGAAAAACATATTTATTAGTGTAGCCACCAAGGTGGACCGCCGTCCCCAAAGTCCACTCGTACAGTCAGATTATAAAACAGGAGAAAGCCTTCCCTGAAGAAGCTTCTAGGAAGAATCGGTTCTTCTAGTTTGGCGATTGAAACACGTGTCTAAAAATACAGCGCCCCATTTTTATTAGTTCCCATAGGTTGGGCCAAAGGATCAAATCCAAATGCATGGTGGAAGTATTCAAGGTACATCGACTTTATCAACCACAGGAAAGACAATTCAATTCAAATAAGAGTAGCGCATCGTAGAATTTTGCCATATATTTTCATTCGACCCATCTAGGCGTTCTTTCGTTTTAACTGAGCATATAAAATCTAGAAGTTCTTTCGTTTCTAGAGAACCAAACAAAAGTGATATTGGAGTTGTACTTTTTCCGGCTATTAAAAATAGTTCCTTAATTTATATTTAATTTATATGGCATTTGGTAACGCAACCCAATTCAAACCAAGAGTTTGAATTAAATTTAGTTTAAAATTTAAATTTTATAAAAAATATATATATAATAAATTAATTTAAACTAAAATTTTTATAGTTTAAACTAGATTTTCAAATCTCTTATTAAACATTATTTGTTTAGATTGAAAAAAGATTATGACTTGCAATATAATTTTTCATTATGAGAAGCCCATGTTCTAAATTATTTTATTATGTTCACGTGATCCAATCAAGTATTGCTAATCACATACTAAATCTTGTTGTCAATTTATAAGCAATTGTCTAACCCATTTCAAAGTAAGGGGGTGTTTGGCAAAGTGGTGGGAACCGCAATTGTCTAACCCATTTCAAAGTAAGGGGGTGTTTGGCAAAGTGGTGGGAACTGCGGTTCCCACCACAAAATCAGTTATAAACAGTAAAAAATCTCACATGTTACAGTAACAATAAAAAAAATTGCTACAGTGTAAAGTTCTCATATGCTACAGTAAAAGCGGTTCTCACTACTGGTTCCCACCACCTTCCAAACACCCTATAAGGCTCATAATTAATTTTTGTATTGGTATTTAATATCATCTTAATGACTATTTCACATTAACAACTTTAAGAAAAACAAAACGGCTTGTTTTGGTAGTCTTTTTATTTTGTTTTTTGTTTGAAAAAAGTTGAAAACGAGCATATTTTGAAAAATATACTATGACTGTTTTTGAAATTATGTTTGATTGTATATAGTGGTATGTTTTTAAAAACAATTATTTTTTAATAAAAAATATTAATATAAATAAAACCTAAATTTGATTTTTAAAAAACTAATTATTAATATATTCATTATTTTTTAGTAATGTCAAGAGAAGGTAGAGCCCATTCTCTTCATCTTCCTCTCCTCCAGTGAGGAGAGACGCTGGTGACCAGCCCACCCCCACGCCGACCAAGCCCACTTGTAAAGGTCCCAGACACCCCCGATGTCCTAGCCACACCCTGACCGGCCCACCCCCACACTAACTAGCCAAGCCCTGCACCCCCCAATGCAGTTTCACCTCCGACGGACCCTTGGCCCGACGAACCAAGTTTCATCCCCGATGGACCCTCACCCCCACTCCCGAGGAACCTAGTTTCACCCTCGACGACAAGCTTTGCAATGAGATCTAAGCTAAGATTCCCATCCTTGGCAGGCTGGGTGGGTCACTTGTGTCGCCAACAAGGTGGGTGGAGGAGGAGGAGGAGGGGTTAGGGTTCTGGGTTTTAGGTTGAGGAGAGAGAAAGAGATTGGAAAACACATAAAAACATGTTTTTTTTTTGTTTTCATTTTTACTCTTTTTTTCTCAAATTTTCAGAATTGTTTTTAAAAAAATTTGAACCTAAAACACTATCAAACATAGTTTGAAAATCATATTTTTAGAATTTTTGACAATGAGAAAAACCTTATTGAAAAAGGAACCATATAGCCCGGTTATTTTATAGAATTGAGGGGGGGAAGAATTACTTGGAAGTTGTTTTTAGTCATTGCTTGAATTTTAATTCTAATTATAATATGAAAAACATATTATTTAATAACTTGCATAAATAAATATCTTTAATTTTTAAAATGGGCTCCACTAAAAGTTGTTATCTAGACCCCCGAAATTAACCTGACATGTCACATTCTATAGAGAGTGCTAGCACATTATGAAAACGTCGGTGGTGCTTGGGACTAGGAATTAGTCTAATAAAGTATTGATCATAAAAATGGGGGAAATAAAGACTAGTTAGTTACAAAAATAATTACGGTTGGTAATTATATGGTAATATAGTCATTTGGGATGAATTATCGTTATTCTCATCCAGTTATGTGCTAATTAAATAATTAATTACGTACCATGTCACTTTGCGTGCCAAGTTAATTACGAAAATAGGTACATATCTTTTGCGGCATTCATTTTAGTCAATTTGTTGCTAAGGAGATCCTGATTTACTCCTATAATTTTTTTTTTTTGGCAGTCATATGTGTCAACAGCTAAAACTAGAAAGTTCCTGCTCAATGGTACACCAAGACATAAAGTTAAATTACATAATTTAAAATAATTTTTTAAGGTAGACAAAAAAAAAGTTAATTCACGAGAAGATAAGATGCACAATTAAGATTAGGTGGGCACGAACCCCTTGATTGTTTATGTCGATCGAAATGAATTCATGCAGGCCATGACCAATTGCCCATCTCCCACCCATAAGGTGTCTTGTTCCAACTTGTTAGTTAGCCGACAATTAGGTTAATCGAGACATTATGAGTGCAATTCGGTTGGACAAACAAATATTAATGCCTGTCATAATATATCTTCCACCAGAGATTAAACCAACCTTTGGTCTAGACTAGTTGTAAGAGTGGCAACCACAACATAGAGGGCTCGATTGCTCTACATGAGAGGAGAAGGGGAAAAAATAACACGAAGTGTTCCTATTTAATCATGTGTTTATTTACAGATTGATAATAAAGATCTAGGGGGCTGGAAATTAAAAAAAAAAAAAAAGAGTGCCCATTCTTGATATTAATTCTTGATTAAAAAGAATGAAAACCAAGGGTTCGTTTGGTGCATAGATTTAGAATGATATGGTTTAGAACTTTATGGTTTGAACTATGGATTCTCAACTGTGTAGTTTAAACGACAGTTTTCAACTGGCGTTTAGAATGTAAAGATTTAAAATGAGGATAAAACATGACATCAAGTTTTAAACAAGAACTAGTATTTAGAAAACTATAACTATGAAAGGAAAACGAAAATGAGAATGGTTTTTACTGTAGAATAGTTCAAACCATATGAACTTGGGAGGGGAGGGGAGGCAAAGTTTGGATTCTTGAGGACTTAACTGGTTTAAAACTGTCTCCATTGTTTGAACTGTCTATAAATCTGTTTATATACATTCATGAATAAGCTCGAGTCTTATCAACGAATAATTAATTTAATTATGTAAAAAGATATAATTCTACAGGGTGCATGAAAGAGTACCGGTTTAAAGCAATGATTTGAATCATATTGAGTTTAAATCACTAGCTTTTTAATTTTACACCCAACTGAGGAATGTTCGAATAGGTGTGCCACATGAAAATGTAGTGATTATATTGATAAGATCACTATTTATAAGTTTGCTAAACACCTAAAAAATGTATAGTTTCTCGTTACATTATTTAATAGATAAGCAAACACTTAAACAGAGTTAACAATCGTAGTTCTTTTTTTTTTTTTTAATCGTATTGCCTATGTTGTCTTACATTCCTTATCAATAGCTTGGGAAACACTTCCTAGGCTTATTTCAGTACGGTGAGGCTGTGCTAAGCTTCTTACTTTGGTAGATATTTTAAACTTCTATTTAATTTTCAAGTCGTGAATATGAAGGGTGAAAACGCTTATATGGATAGAGTCGGCACCGGTTGTAGACCAAGAGAGATGGGACTTGTGAGTAGATTCCCATGCAATTCCACGCGTATGAACAGTTCTAGTTACTTCCTAGATAGTCTGCTTAATTGCTAGTTAATCTTGCTAATTAATTTCTCAGTGTGACGTGGCATGGGACGATTAGCTGTATTAGTTTTTTTTTATTTTAGCTTCGCTTTTTTCATTAGTTTATTATTAATAGTCTTTTGTGATTGTAAGTGTTTGTTATTGTTTTGTTAAAAGATTATAAATAACATCATTAGCTAATTGTAAGAGATTTATATTATTGAATATTGAATACAAGTTTAAGTGTTTTTTCTCTAGTTTGAGCACTTTCTCTTTAAGGGGTTTTTCTTATGTGGATTTCGAATCCTCCGTCTGGGTTAAGCAAGTAAATCTGTTTTCTGAATTCTATTGCGTCATGTTTAACTTATGTGGTGTTTGATAAAATTATTTCTATCCAAAACTTTTAGTTGCTACAACATAAAGCCTTCACATTCTATAGTGATAAAAAAAAGTAAATTACAGTATAAAGCTTTCATATGCTATACTTTTCAATTTAAAAGTTCAGTTCTAATTGTACTCCCTAAACACTCTATGAATGTAGGTGTTTATTCACCTAATGACTGCTAAGTTTTCGTGGAATATGGGGATCATCTTATTCGCATTCAAATTTCTCTCCCACACGCAAAAGGGCCTTGTAATTTCATACTCCTTGGCCCTTTTTCAGCAAACCAGATCTTAAAGCAACTTTATTTACCACGTCAATTTCTGAAGCAAACTTTCAATATCGTGGGAAGGTATATATACCTTTAATATATTTTGAGACAAGATTGGTGTGCCGAAAAAGTCTCGAGGGTACCTCATTATACGTTTTTTTCGTTTTGCAAAGGCCTTAGCTTGGCAGAGACGCTTTGCCTAAAAATCATTAAAAGTATGTTTTGAAACATCCCTTTCAGCCAAAAAATTTGTTTCAAATTAGTTTTGCTACGGTATTCTTTCTTATAAGATTTAGATCTTTACGGTATTTTTACTTCAAACCTTTAATATGAATTATGCTTTTTCAGATGTACTACTATTTCTTATTACCAAATAATATGACAAGTTAGCCATCATTTTTATTGGTACATTATTTACTCGCTATAAGAGTATATTCTCCATTTATTTTGGGAAACGGATAACTGATAGCTATATTGATAATTTTGTAATAATTTGCCACGTCCGTTAAAAGCTACTTGTGTTATATGGGTTTGGCAAAACCCCCTCGGTTGACCAATAGCTAGAGTTATGCAAACCTTGCATTAGCAAGGTACCTGAAAAAGTTGGTCATCGATCTCTATCTGTTTCAATTATATAATTTGGTTAGCTTACTATTCTAATCACACATAATTATCATACAATAATTGAAAAAAAAAAGCCTAGCTAGTGATAACTGATTATCACTATAAACAATGCCCGGACCACAAAGACTAGAAAAATATAAGCACTATACCACGTTTGATCAGCACAAACAATCTATAAACCGCAAAACGATTATCGTTTCTTCCAAGTTCTAACCATCGTTAATAAAGTAAAACAAATAAAAGAAGTTAATCACACACGTAAAGGCGGTGAAGCAAAAAAAATTTAAAATAATAATAATAATATAATAATAAATCCACATGTTAAACGCCGATGGTATATATGTGTATATACATACATACATACATACGTGTGTGTGTATATATATATATATAACGTGTTGTGCGTCGTGGGCTTACATGATCTTATTATGCAACACGGAAAACAGATTTACTTTAACTTCTTTCTGTGAGTTTTCACACATGTTGAAAAAGCTTTAAAAGGTTCCAAAATTAAGTACGTGTCAAAAACAAGCCCACACTAGAAACGAGAAATTTATGAGACGAGAAATACCAATAAGCAAAAAACAGAGCAACCCAAATCAAAAACGTAGAAATACGAAGAGGGAGAGAATATTTAGATGGCAAAATTGAGACCGAGTGAAATCCGATTAAGTGACGCCCACCTGTTATCCTGTTCAGTAGTCCCACACGCAAAAAACAACGTGCCCGAAACAAACAATCACAGTCTCCTCCTATTCTTATCCGCCAAAAATTGATCTAATCCTCGTCAGCCATTACTCCTGGCCTCACACAGTGTCGTATAATATTAATAGAATAAAACAATCAACTTGTTTGACAAATACCATTCCAACAGTTAGTTTTAACAATTTTTATTATGGCTAATTTCTTCATAAAATTTAAACAAAAAAGAGTTTAAATTACAAAAAAAAAAGTGCCGTCTGTTTGAAAGCATTTATTACGACCAAAAAATAACAAGGGACACCTGCGCGTGATACTCGTGGACAGTACCATCGCTTTATTAGTTGTTGTTTACTGTGTGTAATGTAAACCAAACAGTTAAAACCGTCGTACTCGGCCACGCTCGAACGCCCTCTTTATTTTTTATTTATTTAACTTTTTGCCGGACATGCGCAAGTGGCCTCAACTAAACTCACAACTCAACAAACTGTGCCCCCGGGTTTTGCCTCCCCATCGCGCGTTTGCTCAACTCATCATGGCGTTAATATTTTATCATATATATAATTTTGTTTTAACACAATTCAGAGACTAATGACGAGGAAAATAATAAATTGCTTAATTTGGTTCTTGGAAATAAAAAAAAAATTAATTGAATTTCCACTAATAATACAACTGAGAAACTAAACAGAGTTCAACTTGTATGTACAGAAAAAAATTTGTGTCAAGCACAAAGTAAATAGAAAAAAAATAACAGAAAATTGGGTTTTCCTAGGACTGAAACGAAGGCAAAGAACAAAAGAGAAAAAAAGGAAAAATAATTGCTAATTTTAGTGTTGTTGGGAGATTTGGATCTTCAGAGGCGTCAAAAGGCGGGACTTTTTCGAGGGATGAGGACTCTCAACCTCGTCGTCGCCGGAGATGAAGAAATCGCGCGAGAACTCTGGTAAGGCAGGCAGGTTGAGGTCAAAGTCGCGGTGACTCAGGCTGAAGGCAGTGTGAGTAGTGGAGCCCACGCCTTCCGAGGAGGTCACGGCGCTGTTTGCGGGGGCGATGGAGGCTGAGGCCGTGGCGGTGGCGTTGCCACCGTCGTAGTGACACCTCTTGTGTCCGCCGAGAGCTTGGCCGGTGGAAAAACTCTTGTGGCAGATGGAGCACTCGTGAGACTTACCGGTACCGTTGGAAGCTCCAGCGGCAGCGGCGGTTGTGGTGGTGGCGGAGGTCGTCGTGGTGGACGACGTGGACTGATCCTGGCCGCCAGATCCTTTCCTGTGGCTGGCCTTATGTCCTCCGAGAGCCTGGTAAGAGGGGAACGCCTTGTTGCAGACGGAGCACTTGTAGCTCAGCTTCGCAGCGGATTCCTCCGGCTGAGGAACGGAAATAACCGGCTTGTGTTGGCGGTTTGTGGCGCCAGTTCCGCCGCGAGCGAGCATGATGAGGCAGAGGGCGAGGTACTCTTCCTCAGTAGGAGAGTGGTCGAGGCGTGGGCGCTTGGAGCGCTTCCGCTTCACCAACGGCTGGTCGAGGTACTGGAGGCCGGCGGCGGCGTCCTCGAAGCTGAACGAAGGCGCCGCTGCGGTAGGAGAGTTGAGAGCTTCTAAAGCCATCTCTCTGACAGAGTGTGAGAAATATGCTTTGCTAAAGGGAGAAGAAGAGAAAATCTGAGAGTGTTTTTGGGTTGCGGTGTTTTTGGCTTTGCGAGTAGAAGAGTGTGAGTTGTGAGTTGAGTTGAGAGACGGGCGTTGGTTTGGTGTGTATATAAAGAAAGGAAGCGGAACTTGGAACTTGCGTGTCGAGTGGGTAGGAAAGCAAGAGGGGAAGAAAGAGTGGGACCCAAGCAACTTTTCTTAAAAAAACGAAATAAAAAAGGGGAACAAAATTACAATTTACAATTTGCAAAAGGTTGGAGTGGAGCACGTTTATTTGGTAAGCGCTTTCTTTCTTTCTCGGTGGGCAAGGATGGACTCAACTTGAGTCGGTCAAAGAGAGTGGACTGTGGAGAGACAACCGAGAGGTGGCAGGTGTGTGTGTTGGTGTAGGACCATATGGGCCTGACGAGTGAGATTACTTAATAGTGTTTTTCTTCTTTTTTGGCTCAAAAAACTTAGAATCGAATCAAACTCAAAAAGAAGACTAAGGCCAGAAAGACGGCTTTTAAAAGTCAAAGTGGAAGAGGAGAGAATAGGGGGAACACTGAAGTTGAACAAACACGGTCCGATACTAGACTGGATCGGCGTCTTAGGTAATAGCATCGACTTTTCCTTTTTCAGATTTCGCTTTGGTGGGGGCGGAGTGTTTTAGCTAAGATTACAACCGTGTTTGTCCTGGCAAGTCTCTGGCTTCTTTTTTCGGAGAGGGTAAATGGAAGAATTTGTTTGGCAAGTTGGAAAGTGGTTCCATGAATTAGGACACCGTCATATTTAATTGTCGTGATTAAGGGCCCGAACACGTGGGATTAACAACGAAGCGGAGGACGGTGTCTACTATCTATCTGTTTTTTGCCGATTCAATTAAGATGGTCATATCACGAATGGAATTTTGTTGCCCTAGTCTAAATTTCTCTTCTATTTTTTTTTTTTTTTTGTCTTGCTAAAACAATTTAGTCCTTAAGTTATTGGTGTTATTGTTGGCCCTTATTGGCTCTGTTCGTTGAAAAATAAGTGATGGAAAAGTCACCGGGATACTTCCAGATATCTGATTCTTAACAGGGTTATCTTGTGTTGAAGAAAAAAGAAGAGATTGGTTAACCGATTGTTTGGCAAAGTGGTGGGAACTGCAGTTTTCACCACAAAATCAGTTATGAACAGTATAAATCTCTTACATGCTACAATAATAATAAAAAAAATTGCTATAGTGTAAAGCTCTTATATGCTACAGTAAAAGTGGTTCTTACATGCTACCGTAAAACTAATTTCTTTCCAAATAGGAGGTTTCCATTAAATTTAGTGTTTGAAAATCAGCTCAGATGAAGATGTTCTAAATAGTTTTTGGCGTGCTACACGTTTCTTTTCTTGGTTTCATAAAAACTGACGAAACTTTCAAGTAATTAATTTAAATGCGGACTTTTACCAGCAGGCTTTGTTTGTGCCCATTCAATTTGATCAAAATCATTATTTTTTTACAAAATTAACAGCTAAAAAATATGTACCTAACAGTAAGTTATTTTTATACCTACTAGGAAATTAATTTTTATAACGGAGAAAAATAGTGGGCACAGCTCTTTGGGAACTTCTCGAAGGGCCTTTCTTTGCCCCAACTTCTGTTGATTCCCGGCACTCGCCAAAGCCATATTTGACGTATCTAGTGGGATAAGAAACCCCACACGAGAATTGTGTGTGTGAAATCCATTTCAACAGCACTGGCGGTGGTGGGTCGATTGAATGTGATATTTATTTTTATTTTTATTTTCCTAAAAACACGTTAAATATGAAATACTTACTAAATCACTACGCAAAAAAAAAGGATCTCAGATTTGTTTGGCATTTACTTAATAGCCTTTGTCTAGCTCAGATTATGATTTATTCCAGTAGAAACTTGCAACATAAAAACAGCCTTTTTTAATAATGTTAAACGAAGGCCACCATCAAATGCAAAATTACTAAAAAAAAAAAAAAAACCTGTACATAGTATTTTTAAAGTCTAATATACATCACTTGTAGATTTTATGCATAAATTAAGCTTATTTTTTTTTTTTTACAAAGATACATATTTAAATATTAATTTTCTCAATTGGTGTTTAATGAATACGTGAGATTTTTTTTTTGGGTATTGAGTCTTGGGTTTAAATCCCAATGGATGCAATTATATATTAAAAAAAATGATAAATAAAAGTAAAATTTATGAATGGTACTCCTTAATTCAAGCCAGAATTACCAGGGCACTTCCCGGAGATTACAGTGCAAAGATGGTGAAGCATCCTGGCAACAACACCTTCAGTTGTCGGCTACCATGCTGTCTACCTTTTGGCGGCGGTCCTTTCCACAATAGATTGTCGCCGTCCTATAAACAGTGGTTGAAATTACTTATAATTCGCAAAGGGAAAATAGTTGGGAATAAGTGGGGAAAAATTAGGGTCCACCATGTGGAGATATAAAGGTTTGATTAAAATAAAAGAAAAAAACTATTGTGCTCCTCCTCCTTGTTACTTGAGTGGGTGCTTCGGTGATTATATATATATATATATATATATATATATATATACAACACAAATATATACCATTAGTTTATTATTGTTGTTTTGTCAGAGTGCTCCCAACACACATTTGAAAAACTATCATTGTGTTTAGGAGATAGTGTTAAAATTTTATGGTTGAAATTTTATATTATAATATGTGAGAGATTTATATTGTAATAAATTTTTATTTTATATTATAACATGTAAAAATTTTATTTATATTATCGACTCACAATAAACAAAAACAACTTGCTTATGATACAGAAGCAACTTGTTTATTACTGTTTGTTGCGGTTAAAATTACAACTCAACACCTTATGATATAAAAAAACACACACATATACACACGCAAATATTTTTCTTTATATTATTGATGCATAATAAACAAAACAACATGCTTTATAATTGTCCAATTCCAGGGACTTTATGTCAATATGAAAGCAGTACTGGGGTCGGTATTATTTTATCACCGTAGGCATATTTAACGCAATTTCTTCATGTTGATCCTTAACTAACAGTCAATGGTTCATTAGGCAGTACAAGTAGAAGTTTCTTGCCATGTTTATCCCAGGAAATGTAACTTCTTATGTAGATTCGATGAACACCCAAATTGGGAGTAGGAAAGAGAAAAAGATTTAATTGATCTTTATCTTGAAGTCTTTTTTTTTTTTTTTCAAATATGGAGATTGACTAGTAATTTTGACTTTGACTGATTGCTCGTCCAAGTCATGAAATTAAAAAAAGATATTTTAAACAGGAACGTAAACATATTAGACATGAGACACCCAAAAACGTAGGTGCTTAACACATGATATTCGGCCTTTTTGGAAAGAGATATCCATGACAAAGGCCTATTAATATATATATTTTTTTTCTAGAACAAAAAAATTGAGGGAAAATTTTGTGAATAGTTTGACAAGTTCCTTCGGAGGGAAAAAAAAAACAAAAGAAACTAAGAAAAATAATCCTCAAAGCGCATATATTAAAACAACAACACTTAAACATATATGGTGTTTAAAAAAATGATAAAAATTATTGATTAAAATTATTTTTACTGTAATATGTGAAAATTTTATATTGTAATAATTTTTTTGTTGTTGTAGTTTACAAATTGCCATTTGTCACCAGAACACGCTGGGGCACTGAAAAAGAGTACATCACTTTTTAGATATCAAGAACAACTTCTTTCTTTAACCCAAAAAATAAAAAATAAAAACACCTAAAATCAAATAAATAAATCCCTAAAAAGAGAGAGTGAACTTGTATCGTCCGTTCGTAAGGTATAGCTTTGTGAAGTCATTGCTTAGCTAATGCCTAATGGTTTTTTCAATAACGCGGCTAAAACGGAGTGCCAATTCTGAACGGTCTCCTATAAGGCCAAAAGGAACACGGTTTTAGCATCAGAAGTAACTGAAACTAGCATTTAGCATCCGGGATATTTCCCTCCCTAACAAGACAATTCAAAATGAAAAACATGTGAGATTTTAGAACTCCCGACAGAAAAATGCATCTGTTAAAAAAGGCGACTTCTTGAGAAGTTCAACAAGTAGTAGATGGAAACACACGTTTTTCCGTACCTCTCTCATGTACTTCTGTTTTGCTTTGGGTGGGCCAGTAATGGGAAGGAAGCAGTAAATTATCATGTGCCAAGAAATTTACAGAACAAGGGAGCTTACTCGAACGAGGTAGTTTTAGGAAGTGTCTGAAGTTGGATTTGTTGTTCGGAAGAAACGAGAAAATGGAATGGTTAGAAGGCGGCTTATGTTTGTTCTGTTCTGTTCTGTTCATTTAATTTTAGTTTTTCACTTTTGGGATGATTTTGGTTTTATTAATTAGCAGCTTTTTGTATTGGGAACCGTACTTTTTTTTTCCTTTTGTATTTTAGCTTGTTAATTACATGTGGAAGGGTTCGCGGAAACTGCAATGGGGACTAGATGACATATATGCTTGAATGCTTCCCCAGCCATGGAAATAGAGAACCTGTGATTCACAAGTTTAGAAACGAAAAAAAAAAAAAATCAAAATAAGTTACTATTTTGAAATGCCAAATTTTTAACAAATTGATTGAAACAACTTTTTTAACTTCTTAAGATGTTTTCAATATCTTTCGGTTAATTTCTTTCTGTTTACACTTGGTAAGGTTCTTTTGTTGAAGAATGACATTGTAGAAAAGGTTTAACAATTTAACTTTATCAGATTCTTGCGTGCCATTCCAAAATGTTGACCTATTAGGAGCAGTTCAAATTCTTTTAAACACGTTATAATTCAATGGCTAGCTAAATACGTGACTTACACATTCTCAATAACCAATCCTCTCTCGAATGATGCTCACAATCCTCCTCGAATGATGAATCCATCTATCTTTTTGCAAATGACAAATAAAGGATGCCACATCTTTATTGAGATTTGCATTGTGTTTGGGACTGACTTTGTTATAAAAGTTTCATCGATCAAGATCTAACTCTAAGCATCTATTAACCTATATTTATTTTTCTCCGTATGTTTGTCTTTTGCATACGCATGACTACATTTAGAAGCTGGTTCTGATATTTATTATCGGGTATATTAGGCTTCAATGACGAAGGCAAGGGGCCATGCCGCCACCCTTAGGTTTTTTTTTTTTTTTTTTAATGTATAGTGGTTTTAATTTTAATATAGTAGATATGTGTATAAATTAAATTTGACCCTCCTTAAATTAATAGTTCTTTATGTGTTAGTATAATCTTGATAAAAAAATTAACCTCTTACAAATAAATCCTGACTCCATAATTGTAAGGCTTCATCCCAAAATTATAACAATCTCGTCCTCAGTTCCTTGTCAAGCCAATATAGGCAATGACGCGTACGGCCTTATACTTTACCAGGTGCATACTCTAGACGTGCATCAAAGAAACGAATTGAGCGTGAGATCTTTATTTAGCGTGAGATCTTTATTTGCACAATCTCAACACAAATAAATAAGAAATTTCTACCATAGGACGTGGGACTTCAAAAAATACGCTATTGGAGAGCTCTGTTTCTAAGTTGTCATATTTGTGAAATTGCCGGTTCTACATATTCTGCTTTCTTTTATGTGATTTTAAAAAGGAATTTTTGAATTGTAGGTCTTCAAATTCTATAACCTTTGATACTTGGATCTTTATTTTGAAAATTTGGATACTTAGATATCTAGATTCTTAATTTGTTAGTATCTTAATAGAGACTTTAAGAATTTAGATATCTAGGTGCCCAAACTTTTAATTTATTGGCATTGTAAATCCCCTTTTTAAGAATTTAAACATTCAAGTCCTCACATTGTTAATTTGTTGATACCGTTAGTGCTTATATTCCTTTTGCTATTAAATGATGTAAGAGATGCCAACATTTTGAGGTTTTTTTATGTGTTCCTTGGTCCTAAAGACGTATTTTTTAATAGAAACGTCCACAAAAGCTTTTTTTTTTTTTGAACTATAACTTATTTTGTGCCTAAACTAATGCTTAAATGCTCTAGAAAAAAGTTAATTATGATGATTACTGATAAGTAATTGATTATAAAAAGAACAAATTCATAAATATCATTGGGAAAATTAGTCATCAATTTCATTACATTTTGGTTAAGTTGATTAAAATTACAATGATATAACTAAAGACAAACACAACAATTAATTGTTCAATTATATAATATTCAACTAGATACTTTTTGTTATCCTCAATTGTATTAAAGATATTTAAGAAAAAAAAGTATGTATTTAAAAAACTTAATATTGTTGCATTACAATTATTTAGTTACATTATTGTAATTTGGTACCAACTTGCTAAAAATAAAATAGAACGATATTTATGAATCTTTTGTTTTTTTTTTCTTGATTTATAATCAATCTCTTAATTTATTATCATTAACTTTATGCTAGGGAATTTAAATTTTGTTTTTGGATAAAAAACAATGAGTTATACTTAAGCAAAAAGGGTAGTTTTTGAGGACTTTTCTGCTACAAAAATACATTTCGAGACTTAAAAGAGCAAAAAAGCCTCAAAATATTGATATCTATTATGTTATTTAACAGTGAAAATAACATGGAGACTAACGGTACTAACAAATTAAGAGTTTGAGACCTGAGTATCCAAATTCTAAAAATAATACTTAGGTGTAAAGAAATTAAGAGCTTAAACATTTAACTGTCTAAATTATTAAAATAGGGACTCAAGTGCTAAAGGTTATAAGATTTAGGAACCCGTAACTTAAACAACCCTTTTAAAAATATTATCCAATAGTGGAAAGACCAAAATAAATAAAAATACAACATGGCAGCAATGTGAGGTGACATGTTGATGCTGGCGGCCAGTTTTGGGGCTTGTTCATTTTGCTGTGGTTTGTTTTGCAGCCTTGTCGCTCAAAACTTTTCTGTTTATTTCCTGTTCTTTGAGTTCTTTAAGTTTGTTGTCGTTTGGCGGCTGATATGCCCTCTGTCGTTTGATGTTGTAATAAGTTAAAAAACCCTGCGTTTTGTCCAATGGGCCACGCCTAACAAAGCCTGAGGGGAGCTGACACTAGCAGCTCCCATTTCTGAAATTGGAAATTGTTGTCTTAAGATTTCGTTTGCTCAGCCGCCTGCTTGCTGGTCGGAGTTCCCTTCAAACCAAAGAGTGCTGCGCCACATGTGTCGTCATTTGTCGAGAAATTCATATGAACCCTGGCTAATTCTGTTCAAGTCTTGGCGATTCTTGAATACCAAACTGAGGAAAAAAAAAAAATCTTTTAAATCCCCCATACATATTCCATCAAAACGACCGAAGAACTGTTTCCTTTTCTTGGGCCAAGAGCGCAGCCCACCTAGTCGCATTATGGGCTTACCGAACACGAGTGCAGAGCAAAAAATCCTAGAATGTCATCCAGGAGAAAAGTCAAGACATGAATATGATCATAAAATATACCGATTATCACCATAAATGTCATGATTATCACCTATGGGTGGAAGGTAAACTAACTAAAAAGGAAAATCTTCCTATCACATTTCAAATTTTAGGGTGGAAAGTTTTGTTGGAGCACCATAAGCGTTTGTTTTCTTCTTCCTATTCATTTTGCAACTCTTTTTTTTTAAAGCAGAGTGGTCCAACTTTCCTTCATTATAAATAAACAAGTGGGATATTTATTTTTATAGGTTAATTCAAAAATTATATCTTCGGTTTTTTATTTCATTGAATATATATATTCAGATTATATTTAATACACAAATTTATACTTTACCTTACTCAATAGATGATTTTGAATTTTAAAATGACTAAATTATCCTTAAATAAAAGATAAAAAATAATTTTCTAAAAATAAGAAAAAAAAAACACACAAAATACCTATTTTTATAAATATTTTATATATTTTTAAGGTAAAACTTTAGTATAAAGTTTTTTTAGATTTTTAAAGTTATCTTTTTTTTAATTTAATAGTGTTTTCTGTTATTTTTATGTCAAAATTAAAAATCGACTAAATAAAGATATAAATTTACGTCATACATTTAATTTACAGATATAAATTTAATAAATTTAAAATTATTTAAATAAATCTAAAATATAAAGTATAAAATGGTAAATAACCAAGTCGCAATTACCAGTCGAAAACCATCCAAGCCCATGGCTAATGCGGTTGCTTTTTGTTTTTCTGGTTAAAGTGAGTCATCCCATTTGGTGACGAATAATGACGTTATACTATTATACCATTTCTTTAAAATATTTCGCCGGCTGGTGAAAATGAATAGACAAAAAGGCCCTCGGCCGGTACACGACGTCTCTCTTGATTTCCTGTGTTTGCAAATCAACGAAAATAAAAATAAAAACCAATATCCCAAAAACGGAAAAAAAAAAAAGTCGTTTCGGAAAAAAAAAGAAAAGAAGTTCACGCGCTAATGATGCTTGTTTTTCCACCTATACACTTCAGTTTGGACCGTTCGCCAATGACACAAAACACCTCACTTTCGTATTCCTCAAATTCACCATCTCTTTGGCCCACAGCAGCCGCCGCCGCAAACTGCCGTCGACACGGAGCTCCATCAACTCTGACGACGTTCTACGCCTCTTCGTCTCGTCAATTCCCCACGATTCGCTACCATCTCTACCGATCCCCTGTCTCTCCTCTCCGTTGCACTGGTAATTTGAAGTTCTCACTAAATTCCCCAAACTTTGTCCTTTTTCCAGATCTCAAGGGGTTTTCATTTTCCCAAGGTTATTCTTGTCAACGCAAAAGAACAGAGTCCAACAAGATATTTAGGGAAGGGGCAATCTGGTCATCAAATTTATTTACAATGTAATTTTTTTTTACTAAAAACAATATATGCGGGTGTGAAGCTTGAAAGACAAATGTAAAGGGAAGAACTGAGGGGTTATTATTTGTTTCTGCTGAGCAGTGCGTGGGTCAGTTGAAGAAGAAGATCGAAAAATGGCCTCCGAAGACGGCCAAGACCTTCGCATAGCAAGAATCGCCTCTGCCATTCGAGTGATCCCTGACTTTCCCAAACCAGGTACTTTTCTTCATCTACTCTTTGGCTTCTGTTTTTGATTTCTTTTACGCTTGCATTTCCTCTTGTCTCCGTAGTAATTGGTTTTTGGGCTAAAAAGTTTCCTTCTTTCCTTTGATTTGTCATCTGGGTAGTGGCTACTTTTTGTTGGTGTTTGCGTTATTGTGGCGTTTATTGGTTTTGAGACTGAATTTTACAGTTTCGTTTTGCAGGGATTATGTTTCAGGATATCACGACGTTGCTTTTGGACACCAGGGCTTTCAAAGACACGATTGATTTGTTCGTCGAGAGATACAAAGACAAGAATATCTCCGTTGTCGCAGGTACTCTTGCTAATCATCTGTTGAAGCGTATAGTTTCGCGTTTAGTTTCAATTGAGGAATTTTAGAAAACCTTGCAAGCCACGTGTCACTATACGATTCGCGCGTGCAATCACGCGCTGACGGCTGCTAGTAATTAATTTTATGTATTTTAATGTAAAATAAATATTTTTTAAAATTTTTGTAAATATTTTGTTTGTAAAATAATAAATTTAGTGTGTTTGTGAAACTTTAGGGTTTTAACTATTGATAGATTAAGCACATATTTAACACACCTCCTAAAATTTTAGAGTTAGGTTTTTTGCAAAATAAATTGTGGTTTATCTTTTTATTCTTGCTTTAACAGTTCTGTTCCCATTGGTTTTGTGCTTAGGAAAGTAAATAGTTTGCTTCATGTATGATGAATATTAAAACACGATGTTCTGTTTCGGATAAGCTGTTTGATGCCATGCACGGCAGGGGTACAACGTGACTTGCCACTGTGTTAAACATGGAGGTCCAAAAATGGGCCATTTTTGGTGAAAGGAATGGATTAAACAGTGTTGAATTGGACCTGGAAAAGAGAAAGTGGTTTGATGACATTGTCTTGTTGTAATAAGCTGTTGAGTTTATAACTGAGCCAAAAAATAAGTAGCTGAATTTATATACTAGTGCACGGATTAAGTGGAGAGGCTCCTTCTTGTGACTGAGTTTAACTTTGGTTCGAATTTTGTAATTGAAATGTTTCAAAAACTTGCCCGATCTGTAACAGGAGTTTGACATTTGTTGAGATTTGAGCTGGTGCTTCCAAGGAGTCGTCGACTTTGGGATTCTACTTTAAAGATTTTAGCAAATTTATTTAATTGTAATGCCATAATATGTCATTTGTCAGACAACATTTTCTTTTTCTGGGCAATTGTATCAGAAATGGACTCTTCATTGCTCTGTGACGCATTTTGTTGAAAGCCATATTTTGGGGGTCTTTATCAATCGGTGGCTGTTTCTCTTGTATCTACTGATTGTGAGTTTCATTTAATATCTGTTATATTGTTGTTGGTTCGCAGGTATTGAAGCAAGAGGTTTCATTTTTGGCCCACCAATTGCGTTGGCTTTAGGAGCAAAATTTGTGCCCATGAGAAAACCGAATAAGTTGCCTGGTACATCCCTGCACTCCTTTAATCCTTATTGCAGTCTACACTTGAGAGGCGTGATTTTTTTAACTTTGGCATGTAAGAGAGAGTCCTACGTTCCTTAGCGTGACCGTCTGTGCAAAGCAAACTTTAAGTTCGTGAGGAGATCAACTTAGTGTTAGCGCTTTTGCCAATGAATGCTTTGTTGTAAGAAATGCACAATAGTAAGGATTGGAAGTAATATGAGGGTTGAGAAACAGACTTGTTCATGTCGCAAGCAGAGAGATTATTTTGGTACTCTGTTTTCAGTTTTCTGACTTCCTCCTATTTTTATTAATGCATGTGTCATTTGTTTCCTCAGGGAAGGTCATATCAGAAGAATATGCTTTGGAGTATGGAACTGACAAGATGGAGATGCATGTTGGAGCTGTAGAAGCAGGAGAGCGCGCTCTTGTCATAGATGATCTTATTGCAACTGGGGGAACTTTGTGTGCTGCAATCAGGCTACTTGGTACCATACAAATTCTTGTACTTTAGATATCTATAGTTCACCTTAGAAATTCTTAGCCTGTCAAATTTTAGCTCACCAATTGCATAATAATTTCTTGCTTCAAATTTCAGTTACCTTCATGTGAGATTGGAATCTATATGGATTGTGTGTAAATAAAGGTCTAACTCTCGAGATCATGTAGGACCATAGGATTGTCTTCATGTCGTTCGCCATGTGTTGATTTGCTTGCTCTTTTATTGGAGTTTAATTTTGTATTGGAATAATGAAAAAATTGAACCAAATTTTCAAACCTTAATTGCTCGTGTGCAACTCTTTGCAACAATCGTGGTTGTTTTGTTCACCTACAGTTGGTATGCTTGACTGTTTGACTGAGAGTCGTCTTGGATTCAGTCCCTTTTGCATTTTAAGCCCCAAGGCATAACCCATCTCTAATTCACACGCTCACATCTCGTTTGGCCTTTTCTTTTGCAGAACGTGTAGGCGTAGAAGTGGTCGAGTGTGCTTGTGTGATTGCATTGCCTGAGCTAAAGGTATGATATTGTACATTATCCTCTCACTCAACCTGCTTCTTATTTATTAGACAGTACCATTCAAATTTATATATATGATACACACTGATCCATATAACTATTAGGGCGTTGCTGATGCTTTTTTATCGCTGATTTCAGGGTCGGGAACGATTGGGAAACAAACCATTGTTTGTTCTAGTTAATGCAGCTTGCTGAATGACATCTGTGGCATTAGTGTTTCTTGGCCGTGAAGTTAGTTCGAGTATTTTCTGAAACTTTTCTTTGAAGTCCTGGTCCTGGATTTCAGAAGACCATTTGATTTTTAAGGGAAGGGGCTGATAGATAATAAAAGGTTTGTTAAAGTTCGATGGTTGAATGGTTTAAGAGACTGGTTGGTGATGCGCAGTGATAAATTGTTATTTGATTGTTGTTTTCTGAAAAGATGGTACAATTTGCTACGAAAGTGAAGATTGGTGGCCGAATTCAGTAGTCGATGAACTCTCAAAACTTTTTCCTTCTTTCTTTTTCCTTTTTGGCTGGAAAAACATCATAATCTTTATTAATTATCATCAACGACAGAGAAGGGGAGTGCAACGGGAGGCCGTAATTACTAATTAGTTAAAGGAAATGTAACAGCTCTTGTTTTACAAGATGTTTTGGCAAAACGATTTGAACTTAGAAATTTAAATCATCTCCGATACAAAACTCTCATATCTTATTATATAAAACAAAAGTATGTTAAGATATAAAGCTCTTACATGTTATACACTCCGTTCGGTATCAGGGATGAAGAGTAGGAAAGATGGAATGAGTTGGAGGTATGGAGAGAATTATAGTAATCTTTTATATTGTTTGATAAGAGAGAGATAATTGGAAGGATGAAGGATAGTTATTGTCTAATTATTATATTATTACATTATACTATTTGTTAATAATACATTTTAAAGGATAAAAAAGTCTTTTTATTTAAATTTGAGTGAATTGATTGGATCCCTCTGTCAATGGAAGGATCCAAATTGGTAGGTCCAGCCCTCCATGTCTCCTCTCTCTTCTCTACTCTCTCCAAGCAAACAATAGACTCTTCCTCTCCTTTCACCCCTCTCCCTCCCTCTATCTCTCATTTCTACCAAACATAACGATTATTTAAGGAAAAAAAAAAAGAAATCCTTTCTTCTTTAACAACAACTGCCACAAGAAGCAAATGACAAAAACTAATTATAGGGTAAGGTAAATTTAGAGGCTGCTCGTCTCTGGCACCAACAAAAGAGTTGTATATGTCTTGTGTATTTGTTTGTATGCACATTTCTAGTGAATAACATGTATGTATGTATGTATGTAATTATCTATGTATGTATGTATGAATGCGTGAGTGCACGTAGGCCATGTATTTTTTGTACCTGAATATGATAATAATTTATTCTCCTCCTTTGTGCTATTTGATATATGCTTCATACAATGGAAATCGATGGTGTAATAATACCGTATACCACACATATAATATTCTTCAACAACCAATTGAAAATAAAACTTATTACAAGCTTAAGAATTTCCTGACTAATATGATCAGGTTATTCTTATTTATTTATAAACTAAACAAAATTGAAATCCTTTTTATATAAGAAAAAATGGTTTATGGATAAGGCTACATGTTTATGAATGTTCGATATCGTTGTCATGCTCTTACTGGCAGCTTTTAATTGGTAGGGAATA
>CAMOHE010050489.1:72765-83472 GCA_946598075.1 Artocarpus hirsutus | reverse complement strand
AACAACACACTGTTTTCAAATAAAAGCTACTTAATATTTAACAAATCATTTTATTAAAATTCAAAATAACAATTAAAATTAATCAAGAGTAATTAAAATTTTTAAAACAATTAAATAACACCAAATTTAGAAATTTCACAAAATAAACAAGTTAGGTTTAAAATATTCATTATGGCACACTAATCCACCATTTTATATTCTAATAACATTTAATAAATTTCGAGGTGTTACAAATTATAGAGTGAGGTAAATTTAGAGGCTGCTCGTCTCTGGCACCAACAAAAGAGTTGTCTATGTCTTGTGTATTTGTTTGTATGCACATTTCTAGTGAATAACATGTATGTATGTATGTAATTATCTATGTATGCATGTATGAATGCGTGAGTGCACGTAGGCCATGTATTTTTTGTACCTGAATATGACAATAATTTATTCTTCTCCTTTGTGCTATTTGATATATGCTTCATACACGGGAAATCCATGGTGTAATAATACCGTATACCACACATAAAATATTCTTCAACAACCAATTGAAAATAAAACTTATTACAAGCTTAAGAATTTCCTGACTAATATGATCAGGTTATTCTTATTTATTTATAAACTAAACAAAATTGAAATCCTTTTTATATAAGAAAAAATGGTTTATGGATAAGGCTACATGTTTATGAATGTTTGATATCGTTGTCATGCTCTTACTGGCAGCTTTTAATTGGTAGGGAATAATTGTCTAGTAATGGGTCAAAGAATTATTTTTTGGCCCCGATGGTTTATTTACTTAATCATGTTATCTAAGTCGGTTTACATCAATTTTAATCACGAAAACATAAAATAATATAGGGCGCATTTTATTAATGGCTATACACGCATAGTAGTATTTTTTTTTTGCGTATAAATATACACCACATACTTATATAAAGAAGGAAGTTTCTCTAAAAAAAAGTTTCTCTTGAATAGTCAGGAAACAAACATTATACCATTAAATGAACAGAGAAATAAGTAGTATTTGTACAAGCCTCGCTGTAGACATGCACAATACATATATTTTGTACCAATACGTATAATATACATATACGATACACATGCCTATTTGTTTTATAATGTATGTAATATAAATTAACCAACTAATATTTTAAGAAGGTTTTATATTTTATTCCATAACACGTATTAAAGACTCTTGTAGTAAAATTGAAAATGACAATAAACAAAGAAACTTTGGTTGTATGGGCAATAGAATATTAGTGATAAATTCATATATGACTTGTGCAGAGTTCATATAAAAAGAAGATGAAGATAAAACTGCAGGAGCCAATTTCGATCAAAGCTTACTACCTACCCTTTATTACGTGCCCAGTTTGTTACTTGTTTGGAACTCATACTCAAAAGAAGGAATCTCTAACTCTAAAACCTCAACGACAGTGAATTACTACACTTTCAAACTTCACTGAAAATTATTTTCTTTTGCTAATAACCGGTTAAGAAAAAACCCACAAAGCATGAAAGGTAATTAAGAAAAATGCCGACATTGATTAAGAATAAAAAGGTCGGCTTCCCTTGAGCTGTGTGCCTAAGACTAATTCACATGAATTAAAACAGCTATTATTCTTAATTATCTTATCAAAAAAACTATTATTCTCAATTAATCTTTTGTGTTATTCTATGGATCAGACTTGGCTGGGCCAAGTCTTACGAAGACACGACGAATTCTCACAATAGCATTCGTTAGTGCTTGAAGGGTGCAAAACGAGGCATCTGGGGGACAGACAAAGAACCCTTAACACAGCGTTTCTCTTGGGGAATAAAATCAGATATTTAGGGGCTTTTCCTAATTAATTCCTTCTCCCTAGATTTTATGCCTTTGTGATATACTTATATGGCTCCCAAATTATATAAACTTTTAGTCATTTTTTTTTTGGGTCTCTTAAAAAAAAAGAAAAAAAGAAAAAAAAAAGAATAGAAGGTCGTGCATGAATGGCCGGTGCAATGCCCAAAAGCCCTTTCATGGAAGATAAATGAAAAAATTATTATCAAGAAAAACTAGGGTCTTTATCATCGGACGCGTGGAAGTGAAATCAAGCGTGAGAATCGGCGAAGTCGAAGGGAATAGTTGCATACGTGTTCATGGCTTGGTTCAGGTAACCAAAATGTGGATTACTGCTTCTGAGAGGCTTATTCGTGGGCAAAAAAAAATATTTAATCCGATTTGCGATGGTCAATTTATTCATATTAAGATCGTTAATAATGTGTCATTACAGCTGGATTTGGCCTGGGCTTATCCTATATATTATTCTCGTGGAAAGTTCTTTAATTTAAAATTTTTTCCCTTCTTTTGTTTGTTAAGTGCTATCAAATTATTTTACTGTTATCCACTTGTTTAACTTGAGAAGTTATGCCCTTAAAAGGAAAATTGTACAAAATATCAGATTTATTATGAAGCAAATATCATATTTTAAAAAATTGAAAATAAATATCATATTTTAAAATTGCAACACTCTTCGATTACCACCGACCATGAGCTACTACCGCCGCCTCCGGTTCATCCACCAACACTGCCTAGTCCGTTGTAATCAAAAGTTGGCGATCTGAAGAACTTCACCAATGTTGGACTCCGATGACGCTTGCTTAAGGAGATTGACACAAGGCTCCTTCGGTCTACGCAATTTCGATGAGGGCACGATTGGCGATCCCTGACGACGGTGAAGGTCGGCGAGCAATCTTCCCCTGTAACAACTTCTGTCAGTGTTCTTCTCCTATGACAAATCTCGTTGGCGCTCTCTCCTACAGCAAATCTGACGCAACAACTCTCGTGGCAGATTCGACGTGACAACTCTAGTCATGTCCTTGCTGTTAGACATGGTGCCCTTAAGGAGTAAAATGTTGTAATATGTTTTTGAATACATTTTATTAATAAAGAGTTTATTTATTGTTCATAAACTAAATGTTCTCCTCTTTACATTCATTTTTGTTGAATGTATGATAAGCAAACAAAAGTCTGAGACTGTCGATCTAAACCTTTAAGAATCATGCATATGATGGTTATATTATGTGGAAGACATGAATCTTAAAGATGATAGTCTAAATCATAAGATCTACAATCGATGGATAAAGTTAGGTGCTTTATTCATGTTAATATTGTTATGTTGTCTACATCTCTAATAGGAGATGGCTTGTCTTGGCCATTGGAGTAGAACTCCGCAAGTAGAAACATTGACACATTGTCATAAGTGATGATTTATTGGATCGAGACATAAAGTTGAATTGATTTGGATTAATAATTATGTCTATGCAAATCAATTCACTTTAGAAAATCATATGTGTTGTGTCTTAATCCTGAAATGACTAATGAGCCCGTTATCTTGACTTATGTCTTTTGATGTACTAAAGGGTGACATCCTGACTTTATGATAGTACGTATACCGATACGTTAGAGACATAACTCTTGATAGCGTAGACTTGTTATTTATAAATATGGAATCTATAGCTCTTTTCGTAGAGTTAATGATATTCTTTTATATGCGTTATCCTGTAATAGAAGACTACAATGCTCAACCATTTGAATATATAGGTGTAACCGAATAGCATATTGTCTTTAGATACTAAGTTTTTCAATAGTGAGATAACGGAACGTAAGATAAAAATAATCGAGAAGGTAAAACAGAATTTATCCTTAAGTCGATTATGAATATTCTATGGGGATATGACACATTATGATATGTCATGGACACTTAGCTTATTTAGAGTTTCGTAATTTATATAGTTCGAGAGTATAGCTCTAAACTTTTAGTGGAGTAGTATTAGAGTTGATAATTATAAAATACGTATCTAGGATATTGTATTTATAATTATCGGAGTTTGAACTATATAGGTTCATCAAGTCCCCTTTGCTTGCTTATAATATATCCTGTAATGATACGGCATGCTTTTCTAACAAATTGGTGACTTATATTAAATTATTAGATTAACTGAAATTCGATAAGATCAGATAGTTTATGTCTATTTATCGGTTTAATTAATTCAAGATAAACATGTTGAATTATTATGATAATATTTTATTTTCAATGAGATTATCTAAAAATGACTGTTTTGATCAGATAATTTCTCTATTAGGTTATTTGAATCAAAACCGAGACTCTATTTAAAGAATCTTAGGTGGAAAATAAATGAATCTTAGGGATCATATTACAACAAGTTCGGCAAGCCGATCTGCTTGTTCGGCCTGTCGATGTAGTAAGTTCAGCAGGTGGATAGATAAGTTCAGAAAGCTGATCTAATGATAATCTGATTATGTATTTCAAATGCAATTTTCATCAGAGGTTGATCTAGATTGGAATTTTGAGGCCTTATCTAATAATGATTAACCCCAAGTCTGACCTCTGTAAATAGAGGGTGAGTTTTTTAAGTTATATAAATTAGTTGAAAAGTTTAGAGTGAGTACTTTGAAACTCTGAAACTCCCTGAGAGCTATTATTCACAATTGAGAACCTTAGCTCTAGGTCTTCTCAATCGGTTAGAAGGAGAGTCACCAGAGAAAGGGCTGTACAATGTGTGACTACTCACACTCCGATAGAGAATAGCAAAAAAGACCAGTTGATTAAGTGTCTTCTAGAATGTTCTCCTCTACGCAGATTCAAGCCTATGTCGGTATACAAAAAGTTAGTAAAATTTGTAATTAATGTATGTATATAGCGTGTCAAACTTATGTTTTAAAAAATTACTCTGATTTAAAAAATTTTAAAATTTCATTGCAAACTCGTTTTCTAACACTTACAAATTCATTGTCACTGTTGGCCTTGCGTCATTGTTCTTCTCCAGCGATAGATCCGATGTTCTTCTCCCGTGATAGCTCCGGATAGGCCATGCAACGTTGTCGCCGTCGTTGTTCTCGCACTCGTCTCTCTTGATCTCCTGTGACAACTCCAACACGACGACTTCTCTAGTGCGATCTCTTCGGCACGAAAACTTCTTCAGCACGACCATATTCTTCGACAACAGTAAACGAGAGATGGGAGATGAGAGAGGAGAGGATAACAGAGAGACAATATGCATTTTGAAATTTTATTACCGTTGATATTCAAACAAATGACGTTTATTTTAATTATTTTCAAATCTAATATTTACTATCAATTATATAACTAAACCTAACATTTCTTTCATTCTCCCAATTTAAATTGTAATTGAAGTTGATCTTTGTTAGCTAGCTTTGTTTCAAAGATTCGAGATTATTAATTAAGTTGGTAATTTTATCTTAAATAATACCTTCTTATGTCTACGTAATTAATGTCGAGTTATCATCTCCATTGCGAGGAAAGGTTTTAGAAACATGCGATTATATTAGAACTCTGTAAATGTTACATGTAGAGTCATACTGATCAATAACAAAGAGTCCTAGAACACGCGTATAGGTTAGAACTTTGTTAATTTGTTGCTTGTAGAGTCATACCAAATAATGGTTAAGACTTCGGATTTACGGGACCTTTTTTTTTTTTTTTTTTTTAAGGAAAGTTACGAAACTGTTCATTATTTAGTTTGGATAAATAATATTGGATTGACAACTTCCTTATTTCGTCAGAAGTTGGAGGTAGGGTAAATAGTTTAATGAGACGGCATATAATTGATAGTGGAGTTTTGTGAGAGGATGGTGAAATCAAGGACATGATATCAGAAAAAATGAAAACGTGCAAGATCTTTAGAGGATATATTGTATACACGTATACCGATAATCAAATGGAATATACAACAAAAAATATAAGAGGGGAAATTTGCATAATGTGATTTTCGATCCGAAGATGAATGTTCAACTATACTAAGGTGTTTGACATAGTATTAAAACTATTAGTTAGAACAGTAAATATTGTAGCATATTAGAGCTTTATACTGTAATAATTTTTATTTTTTTTTGCTTTTACTGTAGCATATGAGAACTTTACATTGTTCTTAACTAAAAAGTTAGTTAGAACTAATTACTGCCAAACAAGCTAATACGTGTATGTATAAGAGAATTAATGGTACGGATATGATCAAAAAAGGATTGACACGTTGATATTGGGGGATTATTATTATTATTATTATTATTATTATTACTTTTGAAGGGATAATATTGGGGGATTATAAGATGAATGTAAATTGAAAAACCAGGCCTCGAGGGACATTCAGTAGGTTTTGGCCAAATGAGAGAGACAAAGACCGAGTGTTAAGGTTACCCTGTCGGAATTTCAAATTAAGTGCCCTTTTGTTGTATTTAATTTAAGAATGGCATACTCATCCGCACGATGCAGACGTCCGTTTGCTTCATTTTTTTTTTAACTTATTCCTCACTCTAACAGAATTCCCTAGTCATTATAATTTATTACATTATAAGGAGAAGACTCCCCACGTTCTTGTAGTTTTTTTTTTAAAATATATATACATATATATGCATTGGCTTTTATTATTTTTTCTACGCATGCTTTTGCTTTTACGGTGTCTTAATTAGCATAATTAGAGACTAATTAATAGTAGTATGAGACCCCTTCAATTATTGTATCTTGTAGACTTAGACGCCATTCAGCCATTATGGATGGGTCTTAAGGTGTCTTAAGGCATCTGAAATTTTGGGACCCTTATTTTTTAAAATTCATAACTGCATGAACTTGGCCTTTTCATGAGTTGTCCTTGGCCTGGTATTTGGCCCCACAGTGGACTCCTGAGTTCAGTTACAGAGAATTGGGACCTACCCATGGGCAATGATTGGGAATTTAAAAATGTATGTGAAATTCAAGTCAATCCTTTCAAACGTTCCTTTTTTTGTGTTGTGGGTTGGAATCCTTGCCAACAAATTCCTCGTTGGGATTGAGTAATTAAGGTAATTCTTACATGAGTAACATGGAAGAGTTATAGGGTGTTTGAAATGGCTAGTTAAACTATAAACAATGTAAAGCTTTCACATGTTATAGTAAAAAGTTACTATATAAAGCTCTCCTATGTTACAGTTTTCAAACTTAAACTTATAGTTTAAACTACTCTTCTAAAAACCTTATTAGTAGTCAAAATTCAACGTCTAAGGGTAAAAAGAAATGAAACTTGGGTAATTTACAACCTATTTCAGGAGGAGTATTTCAACAAGAAGATGGTATAAAAATTTTTTTACTTAATATTTTTTGATGATTTTTTTTTGTCTTTACACATTTTAGTATTACCCTATATCTATTAGTAACAAATATGATGATTACTTTTTTAAGAAAAATAAAATCCAAAATAATGCTTCACATGCAAATATCAACCAAATCAAATCCATACAACTCAACTCAAACTCCTAAAATCGCTTTATCACCTAGACCTGCTAAAATGATAGGAGTAAGAATCCGAGCATATCCACACAAAAATGTCTCAATAATTTAAAATGCACAAATTAAAAATAGTTTAATATAGTCCATTGGTCTGTCCTATAAGGTGTTTGGAAGAGTAGTTCAAATCAATGATTTGAACTGTGAATAGTGTAAAGCTCTCGCATAATATAGTAAAAGCTATAATATAAAGTTCTCACATGCTACAATTTTTAAATCCAAACTGATGGTTTCAACTATTCTCTCAAACATCCTAGTAGACTTTCTCTCTCCTTTTTTTTTATTTTTCATCTTTCTTCTCTTCATCTCATACTTTGGCATTCTTATGAGTGATATTTTAGGAATATCTCTATCTACTAAGATCTCTTTTTCTGTTCTCTTAATTTGTTTTATAGTTTAATCTGTGTATTATAAATAAAGGTATATTTCTATTTAGATCTAAAATTATTGAGGTGGAAGAGTTTTTTCTTTTCTTAGATCTCGATCTAATTGTGGTTTCATATTTAGTTTTATTATTTTGGCATGCTATTAAGTGGCTTTTTATTAAAACTAAACTTCTAAAGTTTAAATCTATAAGGTTTTTTTATATTGAAGAGGGAGATTTGAAATCTTTACTTTTAAGTAAAATCAATAAAACCAAGGGTAGTTTTACTATTACACTATACATACAACCTGTATATTTAGAAGTTTTAACTAGATAAATAGCCACATCAACAATAAATTCATTATGACTGATATAATCATAAGAATCTACACTAGACGGCCATTAAAACAGCCAAATATTTATATTGTTTTGTAGAGTTAAATTTTATCTCCCTTGCGCCGTGAAATTCACACCGACCGTAAAAAAAAATTAGACAAATGGCTTATACGTTTTATTTACTAAAACGATTGTTTTGTTACCTCGATCTTGATATTTCTACCAGATCTATTAGATCTATAAGATAATCTTTGTTTTGGTTGACTAAAAAACACACCCATGTAAAAAAACACACAAAAAAATAAATAAATAACCCCTGGCCCACTCGGTCCCGCTTTGTCAGCTTATTACATGCTAAATACATTCCTAAATTAGCTATAAATACGCCTAATCTTGGTTTCTCCTCAGGCATACATTAACATTTTCTAATCAAAGCACTAGCTTTCACTAGAAAAAATAAAAAAACAAAACTTAAAAGCCCCCTTCTATTTCTCCAAAGACTTTTTTAAGTGTAACAGAACATATCAATGGAGTCCATTGGAGCTTTTCCCGAAGGAGATTGGGAGTCCTCCTTTAGCAGAATGTTCTCCTCCGAAGATCCTGACTTCACACCTCACTTTCTGGGTCAGTTCTCATTTCCTGATTATTCTCACAACAACAATATTGAGGGAATATTAAACCTTGGCCAATCTTCATCATTTTGCCCCATTATTTCTCATGATCAAGCCAACTCTGAGAGCAGCCTATTTCACAACTTAGATTCTCTCAACTCTCATCTTCATTTCTATTCTCAAGAGAGTAATTACGGCAGTACTTCCGTGACTCAGGAAAATTATTATTTCAATGATTCTTGTCACATTCCAACGACATATGACGTTTCTTTGCCCATTTTCCCTATGGATCATGACAATGTCCCTGCATTTAGTGACAATGTGATCACTGAAGAATCCTTGTGCAATGTCAAGGAAGATTCTGGCAATCACCTTAAAAGGATGCGCGATGCGCCGGAACTCAACAAAACAGACCCCGAATTACAGCCTAATCCGAAGAAGACAGCTCGGGTTTCGAGAGACGTAAGTTTAGATTTAATGTTGTTGCATGTTTTTATATGATTTTTGGTTTCAAGAAAAGTTCTCTAATTCATAATGTCACGGTTTTTTTTATTTTTTTATTTGTAATCAATGCAGGCTCAAAAGAGTAAGAAAAATGTGGGGTCATCAAAGAAGAGCCAATCAAAGAATGGCAAAGAGGAAGAGAACAACACCGGAATTGATGGAATCAGCACTAGTAGTTACAGCTCAGAGGATGACAATGCCTCTCAAGAGACTAACGGCGGAGCAATCTCCGACACCACCAAGTCGTCAACCGCCGTTAATTCGAACGGCAAGGCCAGAGCCAGCAGAGGCTCTGCCACCGATCCCCAAAGCCTCTATGCAAGGGTATAATCATAACTAGTACCATAATGCACACTTGAGAAAGTACTCAATTTATAGAATGTGACACCAATTCGTTAATTGGTTAAATCTTGCAGAAAAGAAGAGAGAGGATTAATGAGAGGTTAAGGATTTTACAAAATCTTGTCCCCAACGGAACAAAAGTAAGTGATATTTATCATGCTAATCTAATCCAATGGTTCTTAACTTTTTATTCAAGACATATGAAAATCTTGTACTCATATGTTTCACGAAAATGTGTCACAGGTGGACATAAGCACAATGCTTGAAGAGGCTGTCCATTATGTCAAGTTTTTGCAACTTCAAATCAAGGTGAGAAAATAAACGAATATGGCAGAAAAAAAGAGTAAATTTTGACTCTTTTTTTAATCCCTTTTTTACGACATTATTACTAATCCATGTGTTTTATTATTGCTTGTAGCTTTTGAGCTCCGATGATCTATGGATGTATGCGCCGCTAGCCTACAACGGAATGGATATTGGTCTGAACATGAAGCTTTCTCAGCTTGTATGACATCAGATGGAAGCTGTTGTATTATTTTTATTTTATATACATATATACATATATATATATATATATATTCTCTTCTTCTTTTATGTCAAAATGAGAGAACAGGAAAATGTTTCATTTGTTGTTTTGATGAGTATAAGTTGGGAATCATGAGGAAAATCCTTAGTGTTTTCTAATGTACACGTCATCTATATGGAAATAATACTAATTTATAACTTCCGGTCAATACGTATACGTACCAAACAAAAATACTTGAGTATTTCTTTAACACGTACAATATTCGTATACGGTTTTTTGGGCACCAATATATATTTAAGGAATTTGTAAGGAATAATATACCTCTTTAATTGCATTTTATATTTTTTTTGTCTTTTAATTTTTCTAGTTCCTACATTGTGCCTCTCTTACTTTCGTTTAAGAACAAGGGGCATGTACAAAATAATAGTGTTTCTTTCTTTCTTTCTTCTTTTTTTTTTAATGGAACAAAAGTGTTTCGTTTTGGTGAAAGGATTGAAAAATTGCATATAATAAGATTGTTTGAAAATGTTATAAAGCGCCAGAAACATAAAGCAGGTGACGTAATTGGGTGTGTTCAAGGATATTATTGTTGGTTCTAATTGGCTATGAGTATTTGATCGTAATTTAAACACAGCTTCTCTCTCTCTCTCTCTCTCTCTCTATATATATATATATATTCATATTCTATAATTATTACATGGA
>CAMOHE010050489.1:37042-72745 GCA_946598075.1 Artocarpus hirsutus | reverse complement strand
TTGTCTATGTGTTTTTTATCTTAATTTAAACACAGATTCTCTCTCTCTCTCTCTCTCTCTCTCTCTCTCTCTCTCTCTATATATATATATATATTCATATTCTATAATTATTACATGGATATATTATTCATATATAAATGTGAACTTAGGGATGATCAATTAATAGTATATAGATACAATCAATATGTGTACCACTTTTTCTCCTCAGAGGGAATTAAAGAAACAATTATTCATTTTCAGAATTAACTAGTCGTTTTAGCGGCTAACTACGTATGAGTATTTAATTAATAATGGCGGGATTTAACTTAACAGGTTTAACACGTATTCAAGTTTGAAGAAAAATATATGTACATTACTAATTGATTAATTAATTGTTAAAAATGTAGCTAAGTTAACAAGGTTTGGTAACAAGAGTGGGAGACATGATTTCAGAAGTTCAAGGGTTTACACGTTTACTTGTACATACAACTATTCTTCCATATATATATATATATATATATATAAATTTTTCTAACGACGCATGCTAAAAATTAGGAACGACTTCGATTAAATCTCTTACTAATCGTAATATAGATATGTTTTACATAAATTAAATTGATAAAAAGAATTCAGCTCAGCTTGCGAAAAGAAAAAAGCCAAGGAATATATACATATATATCGTAGATCATGATAATCTTTTGCTGTTATTGAAACAATTATTGATCTGCAAAAATTCATGTTTAAACAAAATATTATCGAGCTATAAAAGACATCAAGAATCTTGATCATAATGTTATTAAAGATAACAAATATCTATTGGAATCATCAAATAAAAAAAAATAAAAAGAAATAACACAGTGCTTCAAGTGAGATTTATACCATGTAATCTATACCAGGGATGGAGCCAAAAAAATTAGTGAGAGAGTAGAGGTGTGACTGAACTAAGAAGATCATGAGCATTATTAGGAAGGCAGATCATGTAATTTTAAGAGGAATATAATACAATTTTTATAATATTTAATATACAAAATTATAAGAAAAAAATCAAAAGGATGGCCGCCTACCCTCATCTCTACGTAGCTATGCTCCCCTATTCATAGGCTACAAACGTTTTGAAGTTGTCAAGAATTCCTTATAAAGGAACATTGTAGTTGACTTTGTCCATACTCTGATCCTGGACAAATATCATATATGGCCAATTGGATTTGGTTGTTTGCTGCTGAATATCTAGCGGGGTATTTTGGAACGAAGAACTCGAACCTCAGGATCCATAACTTTTAACAAATATTTTATAGTATATATGGTACCTGGATCCTAATTGAAGGGTTTGGTAATGAAAAATCTAAGTAATGAAGCAATTATTGCTATTATAACTTAAGTTTTGTATGATTTTTCACTACTAATAAAAATACGTGTGTAATTAACAATCGTCTTTCTTTGCATATCGCCATTTTTGTCATGTTTTCAACTGTTGTGGCGAGTATTTGTAAAGTGAAACATTTATTTTTGTTAGCTTTCTTAGCTTTATATAATGCGATGTTTCTACTATATATATATATATATATGGAGGAATATCTTTGTAACATTATATCTCCTAAAATTAGGTCAAAATAGAAAAGTATGCTATTATTATGCTTACAAGTGTTTTAGTGAGTATTTATAAAGTGAGACATTCATTAGTTTTTATTTATTTATTTATACAATGAGATGTCCCTAGAGTATACGGAGACGTACTTTAAACATTATATCTTCTCAAAATTACATCAAAACATAAAAGTATGCAAAACTAATAGAATTAATACAAATTTAATAGTTCAAAGTGCAATTCTATAAATATATATTTATATTATATATTTTCACATCCTACCTTAAAATTGTCGTAGTTATTTTTCCATCTAAGAAATAATTTTTATGTCATTTAGTTGGAAAGGAGGTATTCAAACTTCGTGTTAATATAATGACATAGAGATAAATCTATTTTTTTTCTTTTCTTTTTTGAAAGAAAATAAGAACTCACAAGCGAATTAAGGTGTTTAGAAAGTGGTGGGAACCAACGGTGAGAACCATTTTTATTGTAGCATGTAAGAGCTTTACATGTAACAATTTTTTTATTGTTACTGTAGCATGTAAGAGCTTTATATTGTTTATAACTGAATTTGTAGTAGAAACCGCAGTTTCCACCACTTTGTTAAACACCCGGTAAGTTTTGCCTCTCGCAGAAGGAGGAGGATCCTCTCGCTTCCGACCTAGAAAAGGCTCATGTCTCCCTCATCTCTGCTTCTAGAGGTCCGTCCATCTTGCTTTTTGCCCTTGTGGTTCAATTGTGTTTCAATTAATCCCGAACTCAAAATCTCTGGTATTGAGTTTTTATTAGTTGCTTCTTTTTGTTCCTCGTAAAGAAGAATTTGATCTTTGATAGAATAATATCAAGTTTAATCAAGTGTACGTTGTGTTTTGAGATTCCAGTAACTGATTTTTTTTTTCTCTTTTTTTGGTGGAGATGGCGCATGCAATTACAATTTTTTCAAGAAAAATTAATTTTAGTTTAGTTCAAGGAAAATTTATGATTTAATTTCACTAGGAACTTTGATGAATTAGGATTTGGCTTTGCCCTTTTTAATGTTATTTTGCCTTTAACTCTTTCACTGATAGCGAAATGGGAGACTGGATAGTAAGTTTTCTCTGCATTACAATTTAGTAGGTTCTCAAATATAGAGTCTGAGACAGCTTATCAGCATTATCTTTTAACATACATATGTGTGTGTGTGTATTTACGCACACACTGTTTTGCTCCCATTAATAAGAATATACTGAAGAATTGTTTTTAATGATTCAATAAATGAGATTCTTCACCCAAAACGTGATAAACAATCTAATATGCTAGTATTTTGTTTAGTTGTAGAATAATTTTTTTCTTCAATGTAGTGACCTGCCTACCGACTCTGCAGGTTCTACAAGTGTACAACGTATTGTGGCCAACCTGATTCCTTGATATGCATCGTACTGTTTGACTGCTCTTGACGCTGCTGCTTAAGTTGTCATCAACATGCATAATTGGAGCTTAGCCCTGATAAATAGAGGAGAGGATGCTGATGGTGTTGCATTTCAAACTGCTAGATCATGTATTCTTGGTCTCTCAGATATTTGTTGCACAGCTTGTTCAGAAGCACCAATATCATCTGTGATCCAGGGAAACTCTGCAGTTTTGCAGGACGCTCTTGCCTTTTTCATATCCTCCTTTGAGGGGAAGGATATCTTTCAGATTTTTGGAAAGGAAATTGTACAAATACAAGATTCTGCTGATAATTTTAATGAGCTGAAACAAAAATTTTCAGATGAAAATGAACCTCCAATTGTCATACTATTCAAATTACGTACTCTTTGTCTGTTTAGAATTTTCTTCCGTTATCCAAAAAATTTGCTTGCTGCTTGTTTTGATATGTTCAACTCTACTGCATCAGAGAGAATTCAAAAAGGACTTAATTTTCTAAGCCAGTTGACAAGAAAGCTTGATCATGATGAGACCCATCCATCTGAAAATACTAGTAGTGAACATAGACCATGTACAAGCTACATTGAAACAGGCACCAGAGGCATTAAGGCTATTGGTGGGGAGCTTGTGTCCGATGACAACAATGTTTCTCCAGACGCATCTCCGATTGCAGACAAATGCTTGTTGGCACAGGTATTATTTAGGTTAGTCTTATGTCATTTAGTTAAGCTGACTACCTGATATTTTGTGGTTAGACTAGAATAATATTTTTCACATTGGGTGTTAAAAGATTTTTAAGTATGGACTTCAATTAGTCTCATCTTACCTCGCTGATTGCTTCCGTAAATGGACTTCTTTTTTCAAATAACAGGTTCTTGGAAAAGATTTATCCCTTCGAAGTTGGATGCTCACAATGAATAAGAGGATATCCAAATTGCCATCTTCCAAATTCTTTTTAGAGATTAAATCTATCATTAAAGGTTTCCTTGAATCATTTGCGGAAATAGCAGTTGTAGAAGGCAATTGAGTAGATAGTCATGTTCAGAATTCTGATTCATCTGAATCTATCAATTGATCAAGTTTGGTGTCTGGTAGCTCTTATCAACACGAAACTTCTAGTGAAATATCTGGTCTAGATACTAATACAATAGTTCATGGTGGATCTGGTGATGATATTGTTGCTAAAAATGTTTCAGTCCAATATTGGGGCTCTCATAGTGAACCTAATGTCCACTCAAGATCTTGTAACCAAGATAGTGGTGGCGTGAGGCCCATGGACTTTGGAACTGGAGAGCATAAAGACATCAGGCATGGCAATTCTTCTATGTCCAGGGATCCAACTTTCCACCAGATGGTTTCACCAGACACAAGGGCCTCATTAGAATTTCGGACAAACTCATTTGATGGTAGAAGCCTTACTGTCAATGTTGACAATAGCCATGTGGGATTTCGGTCACCCACTTTGAGATCTAGTGGAGGTGTAAGTAATCCTTTTGCATCTTCTAAAACCCATTTGGCCCCTGCTCCTCAAATTGTTTGATATTCTGATGGAGATCCCGCAGCCATGGATGTTTTCTCTGCTTCTAGACAGCTCTGGGTGGGCCTTTTAGGACCCAACTTTTCTGAAGGTCATGTAAGATATGAACTCGAGAGGTTTGGTCTGATTGAACAATATTTTCCCTTCCCAATGAAAGGATTTTGTGTGGTTGAATATAGGAACACTTTGATGCTATAAAGGCTTGGGATTATCTGCGTAGGCATTTCCACTGCTGCGTAAAGTTTATGGATACAGGGTTGGGTACTAGAGGTGTAATGAATGGTGTTGCTGTTGGTTCTAGCTGTCAAGTTTATATTGGTAATGTTTCAAGTCAGTGGGCAAAGGATGAAATTTTGCATGAATCAAGGAAAGTGCTTTACAGGGGTCCTTCCATGGTTACTGATCTTAAGAATGAATGTGCATTGCTGATGGAATTTGAAACTCCTGAAGAAGCTGCTGCAGTAATGGCACATCTGAGACATCATTGCAAGGAAAGAAGTAATCATCGGCAATATCTTAATGGGGGACAAACTAATTTTACATTTTCTCATATGGATGGTGCAAGATCTGCACCTACTCCTACACATGTTGATGTTGGAAACAACACTGCAAACATGTCTAACAGGTCATCACATGCAAATATGGTGCTGGATAGTCCTGCTGATAGCTGTAGGGGAAGGATGTCTCCTTTAAATTCCTTACTTTTATCATTACGTACCAAATATAACATCAATCAAAATTCAAGTTATTTTGACAATTATACATCTGGAAATTACAATGCTGCTACGCATGAAGAAGACAGGACGCCATCAAGCACTCTTTGGATAAGTTTTCCAAACACCAGTTCTCCTTTCCTTGCAGATGATGAGATAATGAGTGTTTGCAATGCTGCTATTGGTGATGCAGCGTCCATAATCAGGTTAACATGAACAAATTCACAAAGTGAGTGTACTTGGTATGTTGAATGCAGCAGTGTAGGTGCTGCAATAGCTGTTTTGAAGAATCTGCGTGCTTGTCCTGGAATATTCTTTCAGATAGAATTCAGGTACGAATTCATTCATTTTCCTTGCATTGTCTTGGTATGCGTATTCTGATGCAAGTTAGTGTTCAGGCCCATAGCTCTCCACTGCAGATCTAAGTTGCTAGATAATGAATTTCCAAGATTATTGTCTAAAGCAAACGAGTCAATGCAGAATTATGTAAATCCAATTAAAACTGTATAGTCAATGCAGAATGGTACTTAAGAGTTCTATGTATCTTATGTTTTTCCAATTGAAACTGTACAGTCATAAATATAATCGCGTGGCTTTATTGAGATAACGATTTCCTCACACTGTATATTGCCTTGTTGTCTGAGCAGTCAACAGAGAATGCACCCTGACGTACCCTTCTCAGTGAGACCTGAAAGCCACTCCGTGGAGCTTGTATCTCCCAAAGTAACATCCGAGAATCATGGGACTACAACACAAGGTGGACATTCAGCTAACAGACCCGCGTCTGTCTGTACTGAGATGTCTGAAGTTGGTTCCAGAAACATTGATGGTAGTGACATAAACATGGTAGTGGATCCTTCACATGGAGGTGATAGTTTATGTTATGAGCTATGAATTATGACGTTTATTTTGTCCCCACCCCCAGCTTCTTCCTCTGATAAAGCAATTGGATGTTGAATGATTCTATTTTCAGGTAGCCATGTTGTTCCTGGTGCCATGGAGCAGAAATGGATGTATACAAAACCTGAAATGGAGCTGCATCCTGCACCAGGGAGCGTTCCAAGCATTCATGTGCGAACACAAGGACCTCCCGTCCCCCCTCCACCACATATTCAGCCATCCCCATGTATGCTACCGGGTTACCTTCAAATAGTTCTTGGGATTCACGGGGTTTGCAACAAAATTTTCCTTTGAACCCGATCTCACCAGTTGCAGGGCCTAATAATGTGCATGGTAATGCCCTTGCAGCTCCTTTTGTGCCAGCCTCTGTCACTCCACTTTCGCAAATACTGGGAACTCCAATGCAGCATTTCAACCCAATGTTTTCATTGCCCAAGGTACTGCCGCCACCATTAACGTCTTTGCCCCCTCCTTTGCCTCCATCTCCACCACCTTTGCCTCAAGTTCCTCCGCCACCTAGTTCTCCACCACCACCTCCACCTCCACCTGTTGCAGAATCACTTCAAGTAGAAAGTTCAGGACAGTGTCTACGGTATCAGTGGCAGGGAAAATTATGTAAAAGTGGGGTTCATTATTGCACAATTTATGCACTCAGAGTGGACTCAGATGTTTGCAACTATTCCAATGCCATGTCTGAACCTACAGAGTAAGCATTTTATGTTTTGCTACTATTAATTTTCCTCAAGTCTGGTCTTTGTTCTCCCCCCGCCCCTTTTTTCAAACGTGCTTTAGATTCATTCACAAAGTTACCTGGGTAATTTGGCGCAGATGGCCAGCCAAATTATATATGACCAAACGCACAGACTATCGGCATGTGCAGTCGACATTTACTAATACTCCACTGCATAGAGTGAGTACCTTAACGTTCCAATCCGATCCCCCAAAATATATTTCATCATTTTAAATGCGTTTTGATGGAATTTTTTTGACTTCTAATGCAGAGGGAAATAGGTAAACTCGTCCCATCTTCTCCTAACGACCAGAAAGGTGTAAGTCATTCTACTTCTTTTAAATTGCCTTACAATAGTTTCATTAGGTGGTTTTCAACCTCCAAGACGTACTTTGTCTATTTTCAATGAAACACTCTTGTGACATTTATCGAATTTGGTGTCGAATCAGTAAGGTGCATGGACTTTGATCCGGACAGTGTCTTGCAATATTCTTTCTGCAGCTTCAGGATTTTATATCATACTTGAAACAGAGGGAATGTGCCGGAGTGATAAAGATTCCAGCCTCAAAATCGATTTGGGCAAGGCTTCTCTTCATCCTTCCATACTCACCTGACGTGTGCTCTATGCTCTCAATTACACCTAGTACGCAAGATTGTCTTGTTGCTTTGCTTTTGGCCCAAAGAAACAAATTTTGAATGGGTATGATTCCGTGGCAAATATAACTTTGGGTGTGTTCTCTAGGCTTAAATTGCTTGTTGTGGACTCTAGCACATTGCAATTTTTGACAGTCCGTAGTGATACATGGGTTTCTGATTAGGTAAGGAACATTAGCTGTCACATGCAGAATCTTGTTGTACATAAAAGAAAATCAATCTTATGCTTACTCCTTTTCTTGCATTATTATTGTTTTATTTTTCTCCACCTTCCATCTGCTTGAGTCATGATATGCTTTTTTTTTACCGATGTTCTGGTGGTTTTTTATAAATTGTACTGAATGTCTACAATTTTCTCAATGCCTTATCAACTCTCTGTTGTATATAAACGTTGACTTTTGCCTCTTCTTTGTCGCCTTATTTTCTATAATTTTAAAGTACTTGGAGAAAGGAAAATAATTTGAAAAGAACGTTTCTTGGAGCACTTCTTCTGTTTCCTGTAGCACTTTTTATGAATGAATCTATACTTGGTTGTTGAATTTTTAAGCGATGTCATTTTATTTTAAATTACAAACTAAATGTCGTTTTTAAAAACGGCAATGTCATCTTATCAACGACATGTCGTTTACTGTTAGACTGAAATTTTGAAGAATAGACAAACTTTGACAAAAACGTGCAAATTTTTTAAAATGGCGTAAATTTATGGTAAACGACGTATATTTTAGCGCACTTAAAAGATGGGACTGCTTTCAAACTTTAAAGTTTAGTATTTTTTTTATTTTTATTTTTTCCGAAATCATATCGTATTGAGATAGATGTAAACAACAACCGTCTTTTCTAACAAACCACTTGAAATACAATCTCTCTTTTCATTTTTCATGTCTCGTTTCACGAGTACATTTTTTTGGAATTTCTACAATAAGACCTCTATTTTCTTTTATTGATAAGAACTTTTTTGTGCCTCCAGATTTAAATCTCTTGGTTAAAAATAAGCAAGCTTATATTTTGTTAAATGAACCCATCCATACCAGATTTGTCACAAAAATAAAAAAAATTAAAACTTAAAAACTCTAAAAAAACCCAAAGGGCACTTTTCTTCTCCGGTGACGGCGTCGAGTTGAAGGTCGTCGGCAATTCCAGACGGAGTCCTCCATCTCACCGGAGACAAGACGACGACAACATGGCATGGTGTCGACGGTCATAGACGTTCCCATCGCGAGAGGCAGATCTCGTCCTCCCCAAAATGCCCACTCTGTTCCCTCGTCGTCGGCCACCATTGGAGGTTGCAACCCGCGACGTACCCACCCCTTCGACACGGTTTCCATCGCAGCAGCATCGCGATGCCAGATTGCCAGGGTTGCGATCTCAATCTCGATCGTGAGGATTACGGCTCGTACTCCATCGTTCCGCTGTTCTCCCGCCTGGGTTCCGCCGTTCCACCGCCGAGGAGCTCCTCCTCCTCCTCCGTGAGTGCAACCCCACCTTTTCCCCAGACGCCGTCGATCAAGACGCCTCCAAGGACCGTGGTTGTGGTCGTCGGCTTTGGTTTTTCGTGTAGTTTTTTTTTTTCTTTTTTTAATTTTTTTGTCATATTATATTTTTAAAATATTTATTTTTATTTTTGATTATATATGGAAACGATATTGTTATTCTTTTAAACACTGGATTTTAATCCAATGGCTATCAAAAATTATTTTTATATAGACAAGACTTTTAGGAGGGTCTTATCATTGTCCTCTTAGCTTCTTTTTTAGAGACGACCAAATACCAAAACTAACTTAAAAAAAAAAAACCATGGACAAGGGCGGATTGGTGCATGAGTTTAAACTAACAACAATTTAAAGCATTCACTTGTATTTTAGTTAAAAAAGTTGTAGAATGTGAGATTTTTAAACTGAAGTTTATTTTTTTAGATGTTGTATTATATGAAAATTTTTTATTATAATAATTAAAAATTTTAATTAAAACTAAAATTGTTAAATATGTTATAAATTTTTTATATGTTACAGTATTTTATATTTATCTGTTGAACCTAATAATCTTGAACACCACACTTGTTTCATCTGCTTATTTGTTAGTTTTTTTTTTTTTTGGGTGCTATGCTTATTTGTTAGTATTATTATTTAAAAAAACATATTTCGTCTAAACGACACGAAACAACATCTCGTTTCTCGGAATTACCTTTACACAAGACCGTAGAGTTTAAAGAGACGACGACACGTCGATCAACCCACTATTAATACCACCTTTACAAAGAAAAATTATGAGCACCATGTCGCTTCGTGGTACCTCGCTGGCAAGCAGCGACAGGTTTTTCCTTGTTTTCTTTTCTTTTCTTTTTTTTTTTTTGGGATTTTCTAGTTTTTATTACAGCCGACTTTGTGCCACAAGTAACTTGCTTCTGTAACAAGGGAATATATATATGTAACAGCCAATTATGACCCCTTAAAAAAAAAAAGAAGCCAATTAGGGATATCCAAGCGAACTCCGCAATCGTTCTCCCTCGGTCTGAGATTCAGACACTCCATCTCCATTCTCTCCGAGACAGTCACAGAGAGAAAAAAGAAAAAAAGAGCATTATGTCACGCAGGTTTGCTCAAGGCGGCGGCGCTGGTGGTAGGCAGACAGGAAACAGGGGTTTCGCCAACACGCAAAAGGCCTTCGTCGCCAAAAATCATGATCAGAACCAAATTCCAGCTTCTCGACCGCCAAATCCTACCCCGACGCTCTCCAATTCACTCAGGCAATCGCTTTCTCAGCACTCCGATGCCGCGAGTAAGGTTCGCTCCGGCGGTGGCAATTTCGTAAATTACTTGCCCCAGGACGAGGCCGTGGCGGCGGGGCTTGGTGCCGACGAAGGTGGATTGGATCCCGTGGAGTCTCAGAGAGCTGTGGATCTCTTGAACAGAGAGCTTTCTCGGTTGCTGAAGTTGAGCCCCAAGGAGTTCTGGAGGGAAGGTAATTTCATAGCTTCCGAACGTCTGATCTTTGTACCAATGGCTACTATGAATTTGTTAATACGTTCTGTTTGGTAAAACCTAAAATCAGATGAAATTTGTGATTGGGATGATTTGGTGAAGAATTGAAATTAAAAAAAAAAAAAAAAGCAAATTTTGATCGGACTTTTGTTAGCTCATTCTGGTCTCTTATTGCTATTATCAGTGGCTAGCGATACTTCTTTGCATGAATTCCTGGATAGCTTTCTGCAATTCAGGAGCAGATGGTACGATTTCCCTCATCACGGAGCCAAGGAAATGGTTGCTGGAGTTATTGTTGGAGAGAGTGAATTAAGTCGTCGCGTTTTTATGGTATTATATCGCATGTAGGTTTCTCCTCGCATAAGGGACTTTGTCTTCGTGTTGTATTTGTCGGTTGTTGTATGTCTTTCACATCTGCCGTTTCTGTCATTCCTTATCCTGGGAATTCTTTCTGTTGCAGATCTTCCAATAGAGATCCTGGGGCTCGTGGTGCTGGCAGCCTCAGTCCAATAGACCATGGAGGTGGGTTCTTTTTCCTTCTACGATCTCGTACTTTTTAGTGTATAGTTTTCTTCTCTCTCTTATTTTTTCCCCTGAAATTAATCATGCATAAGATTCAAGATAGCTGCATGCTTCTGTAAACCTGTTAGCACTGCACAACACGCATCATGTTTTTATCTTAGATATAAGGTTTCCCTCGATCCCAAGCCCTTTTATTGTCGGCATTGTGCAAGACATACCGTGCTTCTATGATAGATAAGGATTCCATATGTCTCAAACCTTTAGTATTTTGCTGCATCCAAACTTGTCAACCTGAGGTTTATTTTCTTATCAGTTAAAAGAAAAGAAAAAAAAAAGAAAAAAAAGAAAAAAAAAAGGAAACTCGTGTTCACTAACTTTGTATGTAGCTCTTTTGCAGGAAAAAAAGTTGCTTGATTTGCCTAAACTGTTAGATATATGTGCTATTTATGGCCATGAAAATGAAGACTTGACCAGGGTTTTGGTAAGTAAACATCAGATAGACTTCTGTTCAACCTCCTGTATTCCTTTCTTAAAGAAATTCCAAAGTTCAGAAGATTTTCTTACGAAAGCCGCACTAGATCCAGACATTTAAGTACTATACACGTTTATTTACACGTGCACTGTAAAATTGCATGTGTGAACAAATGGGCATTAGTTGGTTGAAAATTTACCTGTATTGATCTCTGACTCTGAGGGTAGTGGAACAAATTCCTTTTATGCTACAAGCAAATGCTCGGGCTCTCTAATTCATATCTTGCGCTTTCAGGTTAATAATGCTTTAAGTGCCAATCCTAGGATCCATGAATATTTGACTTCAGTGGTGTCACAGTTCCTGAGCATTGTGCACACAATGCATCAACGATGCAGCTCAGCTATCGAGGTATTTTAGGAGACAGTCAACTTACAAGTGACTTATGAAATATGAAATTTAAATTTTGTTTTTGTTTTTTCCATTGGTGTTCTTTTTTTTTTTTTGTTTTTTGTGTGTGTGTGTGTGACAGTCTATCGATGTTTTATTGAAAAGAGTATCAATGCAATCTTCGCTTTCTTGGAAATTCATGTTGAATAACATTGTGGTTATTCTCTTTGCATGAAGGGGAAAAAAATAAAGTTGCAGTTTAGTGATCTTCTTAATTTTTCAATTCATAAAAGATAGTTTTTCCCCCACCTGACACACAGGCTCTTTTCTCATCTGGAAACCATGGAGACCATGGATCTAGTCGTCTTTATGCCGACATGCTGGAGGTGAGTTGCTTTTTATTTTCTATCAGGTGAAGGGGTGGCCTTCTTTTGTTTTTAGAGTTTATGGTTAAGTTGTCTTCTCAAGGAAAGATGCATTTTCTTGATTGTTAGTTTGCTTATTACTTTTCTTGTTTCCTGGACAGGTAATGGACTTTATAAATGATGCAATTGTTTCGATGGATGCTTTTGTAAGTGCATACAAACCAGCAGCTGTGTTCTTCTCACTCCCAGTTGAAACAAGGTACCTGATTAAGTGCTGAAATTTCTGCATTCATTACGTGATTTTGTGACTATTGCAAACTTGTAGTTCATATCGGGTTGAAGGGGGTTGTTGCTGGTGATAGGTTTATGTCACCAGCTAATGTTAGTTTGTTCTCACAAGATGCTCCCTTGCATCCCCAACCTGCCTACCCAAGTTTCCGAGCACACTTTTTAACCTTTTCATTTGATAACTTATTATGGATATTGAGCAATTTGCTACCAGAAGTTTCTGTAGTGATGGAAAATGTTATGAATTTGGTCCCTCACCCCCCAAGTATCTAAGCACTCTGTTTAACCTTATCCTTTGATAACTTATTCCGGATATCAAGTAATTTGCTATCAATAGTTTCTGTAGTGAGGGAAAATGTTATGAATTTGGTCTCCTTTTTTTTCCCTTCTCCGAATTTTTTTTTCCATCTAGCCTCAAATTTTGTTTTTCATGCAGAGATGGTAACGAGGAACTACTCTGCGCTCTTGCAAAGTTGCATGATTCATTCCTTCCTTCTTTGCGGCGGGGTTTTCAGATAATTTTATCATCTGGAGAAGATGGAATAGCAACGAATATTCATTTAGGCTTGCATTTTTTAGCAATGAGAATAATCAAGTTTGGTTGGAACTTATTTGAATTTGGCTATTTAAGTGATTTGGCGTTTGGAGATAACTTCCCCATTCCAATTGCCACAAAAATGTTTCCAGCTGATATAGAAGATCCTGCTATAAGGGCAGATATTTTGGTTCAAACTTTCAGAGAGATTAGTGCAGTTTCAGCATCAACTCAAGATAACAACAATAGAGAAACATTTCTCCAAAGTATTGAAAAAAAATTTCATCTAATGAACAAACTGGAGAATTTACGTGATACTGGTAAGTCCTTTCTTGTGTTTTTTTTTTTTTTAATTATTATTATTATCCTTGAAAACGGTCCAGCCTTGTTTTACGTTGTGTGTGATTGAGGATAAAATGAAGTGACTGGTACTAGGTTCAAATGCACGAGAAAAGAGGCAGGTGCCTTGGATCTCATATATCTGCCTATATTGATTTGTGTTACTTAGCGCGCAACAAAAAAACACGTTAAAACATTTTAGAATACAACAGACCTAGGAATCACTAACTCAAGGAGAATACATCCAGCTGTGAGAAAAAATGTAGGTGGAGAGGAAGCTTTTTGTATGTCTTTACATATTAAGCATAACAGTTTGTTACCTACTCAGATTTATTTATGCCTATTGTCTACCATCTTACAAGTTTTATAATTGTGACGAAATTATTGGTATCCTTCTGTCACGCAGGATGGATATTCATGGATGACGAGCAACTTGAGTATGTTTCGGTGATATTCTTGAATTCTAAGAAGGCCACAGTTAAGGAACTCCCTAGGCAGAGCCCTGGGACAATTAACAAACAAGAAATGGATGAAGATGCCGCCATTGTGGAGTCTAAAATAAGTCAGATCAAGGATCTTTTCCCTGATTATGGCAAAGGATTTCTAGCTGCATGTCTTGAAGCTTACAACCAGAATCCAGAAGAAGTGATTCAGAGGATTCTCGAAGGGACTCTCCATCAAGATCTTCAGGCCCTGGATATTTCACTAGAGGTGATGCCCGCATCCAAGACTGCTTCAACTGTTAGCAAAAATGATAAAGGGAAGGGAAAACTTATCGAATCGGCGCCGGTGTCGTCCACCATTTCAGTGGCTGGACAAAGGATGCAACAAAACGAAAGTCCTTCAGTCTCATCCTCATCTTCAGCGGGGAGGTTTGTTAGGAAGTCCAAAGCTGACATTGCTGACTCTTTTTTCCTTGATGATAAAAATGAGAAGGAATCAGCAAACACAGTGGCTCTTTTATCACAATACGAGTACGAAGATGAGTATGATGACTCCTTTGATGATCTAGGTCTGAGTGTAGCAGATTTGGGGTTTGAGGAAACTGAGATCTTGGGTGATAAAATTAGGTCTGGAAATTCTTGGGAAAGAGAGAATGAAAGCTCTTCTCAGAATCCTTCTAGTAGTTCAAAATGGGGCTCAAGAAAGAAACCCCAGTACTACGTAAAGGATGGTAAGAACTACAGTTACAAGGTTGAAGGTTCAGTAGCAGTTGCAAACGCTAGTGAAGCGTCACTAGTCACTCAGGCTCAAAAAGAATTGATTTATGGGCTTGGACGTGGTGGCAATCTTCCGCTCGGTGCAGTTAAGCAGCTGATGGAGGCCACTGAAGAGCAAGATAAGCAGCAGCAAGATGTTTTTGAGACAGATGGAAGAAGGTTTGGGAATCAAAGGGGCAGGGGGATGAGGGGAGGAGGGCAGCCGAGGGATTCAAAAAACGAGCAAGATATGCAGGTTGGTGCCGCTGAAGGTGAAGGCAGAGAGAATGTGGGCAATCACCGGGGAACGGGAGGAAGGAGAGGACGGGGAAGGAATCATCACAGGAAGGACAGGGCTGTTGCAAAGCACTTTTCTGGGCTAGGTGGTTATTAACTTATCATAGGTGTGGAGGAATTCAGCATGACCCTCTTTCCCACTGCTCAACTTCTTTCATGACCAATTGCCTTTGGAGCTACAAACGACCATTGGAGCTACAATTTTGGGTTCGTAAGACAAAATAGTAATTGTCGTTTGGAATTTTGTAAGTCGGGGTAGAGAATTTTCCTCCTCTCTCTCTCTTTCTACCCGCTATGTTAGGTTAAGGATTTTGCCTCGTTTGTTTTCGTTTTTAGAATTTTTGGAAATATTTTTGCATATTTTTTTAGACAAATTTTAAAAACACTCTTAGTATAATTTCAAAAAAATTATCATTTTTTAAAACAAAAATATTTTCACTTATTTTAAAAACAATACCAAACAACTTTGCATGTTTTATAGTTTACCGAAAATAATCAGGTGAGAATTAATACAGCACCATACGATGGAAGTAAAGTTAAAATCTATTATGCTGAATAGGATAATGTTGAGGGACTTCATCATGTTTTTTTTTAGGGTATTCATAATGTTTTTCTGAACATTTGAAAAATAGTTTTCTGAAAAATGAAAATAAAATAGTTCGTAAAAACAGGCCAGCTAGTCCGGTATGGGAGAGATCAGTACTGCGTTATAGCAAAGTCACCAGTGTATGTGCTAGCCGAGTCTTGTACTTATATGTAAGGTTTAATATTACAAACTTTCTTCAGTTCCATTTTAGTTCTCCAATTTTAGAATGTCTTTACTTTATCTAACTTATATTTGTTTAAATCTTGGTTCTTTCATTAGATAAATGTTAAACTTTAGATGGAAAAATCATGTGATGGGCACGTAATTTGGACTAAAATTAAAGAATCTAAAACTTAGGGAGTAAAGCTGGGAAGAAAAAATTAGGGGTCAAAACTAAAAATATCTATAATTTAGAGACCAAAACTAAAAAATACCAAAAGTTTAGGGACTATTTATGAAAATTAATTCTGTTCTTTTCTTTTTAATTAGTTCAAAAACAAAAGTTGATGTTAAATAAATGACAATATATTGAGCATAAAAATATATATATTTGCTTGTGTTTCATGTGCACATAGCTAACATCCCAGTTAAAAGTGTCATAAAATAGGCTATTTAAAGCTATATATAAAATAATAAAAAATCATCAAAACAAACAAATAGGCTACTTTACAAGACTTCTAAATTATACATCAAAGCTTTCATATTTTATCCATTTCGATTTTTTTTTTCATCAATTTTTTTTGTCATTTTAATAGGTTTAGCTATTCAAACTAATAAAAAGAAGCAAAATTAATATCCACAAATAGTCTCTAAATCTGAGATATTTTTTAGTTTTGATTCTTAAACTTTAGATATTTTTCAATTTCAGTTCCCTAAACTTTAAATTCTTTTCCATTTTAGTCTCAATCATGTGCTTCAATCATGTGCCTAGCACATGATTTTTCCCGTCCAAAATTTAACATTCATCTGACGATTAGCCCACCAAGGTGTTCAAATTATATGGGCCATCGACCTATTTGGATCAGGAAGCCCTATTCGTGGACAATTGAGGCCTTAAAATTTGCAAATCTAACTCTTTGATGTAAGGGGAGTTTTCATATAACAGCTTGGCACAACCGAAACATATACGGGTCTTATAAAACATATTTTTTAAGGAAGGATTTTCATAAATACTGTCTTTTAAAGACTTATTTTTTATAAATATAACATGTAACACCTATTTTTTATAAATGTAATACATGTTTATTTGTAACATAACTTATATTAGTGTGGCATAATATTTTTTAAATATGACATAAATAAACATAATTTTTAAAAGTGCCACGTAACATAACATGTAATTTTCTCTTTTAAAGTGTAGTGTAATTTTTTGCTTGACATAAGAGGGTTTGGCCTTGAGTAAGCATTTAAAAGCCCATTTTGCTTACCCATTTCATTTCTTTCATATAAAAATTACACGATGTGACTATTTTAAGAACTAAATTGAAACATGTTTTTATTTTACAAATATCACTTATATGTCTTTTTTTGCAATTATATATGTTGAATAAAAAATACCCTTTAAGTAGACTTTATTATGTATTTATTTTTAACAAATCTTCTTATTTTTCTCATAATTGAGTTTTTGAAAAAAAATTAATATTAAAGAAATACATATACACTTCATTAATTACAATATAACTTAAACAAACAAAAAAAAATCTATGTCATTAAATTGCTTACAATATAATTTCAAAAAAAAATACAAGAAACAATAAAAAATAAATATCATTAATTTATAGGGTGTTTGAAACAATGGTTTAAACCATCGGTTTGACCTGTAAACAGTGTAAAATTCTCACATGCTATAGTAAAAAACTACAATGTAAATCTCTCATATGCTGCAGTTCTCAAACCCAAACTGATGGTTTAAACTACTCTCCCAAACACTCTATTAATGTTATACTGTTTGCGTTGCGAATACATAATGTTTTCACAACTTAAAGAAGTATTATCACCTAAAGTCTTAAAAAATTAATGTCATTAAATATCATTATCATTACGTATCATTAACTTAATGATAAAACCTATAAGGCACATAAAAATACTTAATAAATACTATATCATTAATTTAATAATATATAATTAAAAACAAAAATATTATTATCACTTAAAGTCTTAAAAAATAAATATCATTATGAATTATTATCATTACGTATTATCAACTTGATATATCAATTATATAATACGTAAGACACATAAAAAACTTAATAAATATTATATCATTAATTCAAGTACAGCATCCTAATTTCAGTTTATTAGTAAAATCATAATTTAAATTTTTTGGTTAAAAAACTACATCTTTTTGCTAAGAAAATTTTAAAATCATTATTTTAAATATCAATTTAAATTTAAACAACAAATATCTTAATTTAAGTGATTTTTTAAGATATAATAATATCATAATTCATTTAAAATCTTAAATACGTATCTCATTATCATTATTTTTAAAAATAAAAAAACTTAACATTATTTTTAAAAATAAAAGAACCTAACAGTATCATTATTAAGATCGTTAATGTCTATACATACACACATGGGATGTAGACATCACATGTCAATGTCTATACATACACACATGCGATGTAGACGTCACATGTCAATGTCTATACATACACACATGCGATGTAGACGTCACATGTGGCATATCTCATTAACCCTTCTTTCATTGAAGATTGGGCTGACCTAAGTTTTTTGTGTGGCTCATTCAAGACCATTTCGTGCACTTGGGGCCATTTCGACCAGTGCAATTAGACCATAAGCAGACCCCAAAAAATGTAACATTTGGGCTATCAGGCCCACTGAATGGAAGCCGAGCTGCTTCTAACATGCGTAAATTCCTGGGAGCGTGACTTATGATCTTTTGAACTCTTCTACTCCCCCTTTTTGCTTTCCTCTCACTATTCATGAACAACGTCTCTTTTATGCGCACATTATTTAACCTTAAATCTGTAGGAAAACGATCCTGGTTTATTTGATTCATGCTGTCAGCAGAAAGAAAGAAAACAAACAGAATTTCCAATGTTAACAGTTACAACATTATCAATCCAGCATGCTTGCATCTTAACCCAACAGCAAATGCGACAATGCCTATTTATCAGCTCCTGTTTGATTGATTAAGCCAGGATGTACTATGTATCTTGAAAATAGAAGACCTGAATGGGGTCTTAATTCCTGTTTAATCATACAAAAGGTAATCAAGACCAGGCTTCTCCGTCACCACGATTAACCGCAAAATGCCCAATATTTTTACCCTAAAAAAAAAAAAGAGCGAAAGAGGTAATTAGCGAATGCTACATAGAAATTAAAGGCAATGTTATTCTTGATGGCTAAGAGAAGTTGACTAAAAATTATGTCATGTCATGTGGCCCAAGCCTTGGAATCATGGGACAGTACGAGGATTTTTCATCCCAAGGCACATAGGAATGCGAGGCAGGGAGACATAATGCATGAGCACTAATTCATGGAACAACAAATGCAAATAAAAGTAGTATGTGTTCTTTAAAAAAAAAAAAAGAAAAGAAAAGAAAAGAAAAGAAAGAAAGAAAGAAAGAAGTATGTATTCTGATTATAAACAGATATTCTGATTATAAACAGATTACCTGTGACAACATTCGCTGCTTGTTTAAATGTTGAGTCCTCGCCTTGTTGAGAACTGAATTTGGCGACCTATGCATCCTCTGCAGGTAAAAAGAAACGTTAATTGGACATAAGTAAAAGACGACACTTAACAAGTAGGTAGATAAAATATCCAAGCAAAAAAAGGATATGTAGAAATAGAAAGTTCCTTGCAGCAAAGGAAAACCATAAACAAGGTAAACTACGAGTAAACAACAACAAAAAACCCTCTTTCCCAGCTAATGGAACAAGGTATATACGTATAGTAGCAAGAAAAACATCGTCTTGTGCTTGCTTATCAGGGGGGGAAAAAATCTTGTGCTGTGGTAGCGTGAACCAACCTTTTCACTGCTAGACAAACGATGTTCATGGTCAGCAACGTACTTCTTAGGAGTGAACCCAAACACATCGTGAAGGAATTCGTTTTCCTGTTCCAGCAAACGAGTCAAGAGGTGAGCAGCGCCAGTAACAGGAAGGAATATATGACAAAGGGTAACAAAGAAACAGAGGACCAACCTGCATGTGCTTTACAAACCCTCCCCCAAGGAAGCGCTTCAGTAAGTTCAGCTGTTGAAATTTACAGAGAAATTAGCAAGCGGCAAATATTCTCTGAAAGAGAGCTGACAGTACTCAGTAGATATATGGCGGCGGAGTTAGGAATAAGGATAAAAACCTGTATCAGTTTAGACCATGTAGATGTCTCCAGTGATTCTCCACCAATTTTCACAGAAACTTCAGGACAATAACCATCCTAACAAAGTAGTTAGACTGTTAAGAAAATCCGTATGCACAAAGAGGTGTCCATTAAGTAAAAAAATAGAGATGTACCTCTATATATTCCAACACATCGCGAAACAGGTTCCGCTGGTTATTAAGATCCTTCTTAACAGAACCTTTGCCGCCTGCCTCGGTTGAGAGGTTTCTTACTTGATTTATAATTTTTGCCTTCAATCCTTGTATGTGCACAAATTCCCGAGGTTTACTTCCTTCCTCAGTTGATCCATCACTAGGACCTTTAGCTGCAGCAGAAAACTTCTCTAAACTTCCTACCTCAAAAATTAAAGCCAGTGCTTCACCAGCAGCAATTCGGACAGCCCGATCGTCCTTGTCAAGAAGACTAGACAAATACGATAATGATCTGCAGTGTTTGCCAGAGAGTTAGTCAATTGACTTGTATTTAGGAGTTAATTGCTACATTTTTTTTTGGGCCCTATATGCAGTTCCTATACTAAGCTATGGCTGCACAGGCGCCTTTGTGTTCCAAGAAGGCGTTTATGAATTAGAAGGGAAGATGCATTGTACTTGAAAGTAAGCCAGGTTGGGAAGGAGGATAAATTTTTAAGTGTGGATAAGAATTGCTTACTCTTGCCAATCTTTAGGATTTAGTTTCCACCCATCCATGGTTGTAAGAAGAAAGGACCATGCAGACACCATTGCACCTATCACGGGACCTGAGGGCTTGACTGCAACTACCTACAAAAGGGAACGGCCGATTACAACTTAGTTGTGTTGCAAAAATTACAGCCACATACAATGAATAAGCATATAAATAAATATAAACATCAATAACACACCCAAGCTCAACAGAGCATCAAAAAGAACAATTACACCGCCGGACAAAAAGTTCTAATGTATAAAAATATCATTAGCATTGATAACAAAATGAATAGAGAATGATCAAATATTGTCCAAATATAAGGAGACAAGGACATACATTAGAACCCAGTTTTGGATGAACAACTTGCCACATAATTTGCATTGACTTCTCTGTTTGCTCTGGATCAGTGCCACCAACGAAAGTGATGATAGCCAAACACTCTAACAACTACAATCAATGGCCCATGTTGTCCCAAAAATTCAAGTTAGCACTTAGAAGCATAATATATCTGGGTGACACAAAAGCAACTACGCCAAAAACATAAAAAATACAGAGCATGTATCTACCGATATCTTTGAAGATTCAGAGCCAGACTTAAGAGCCTGTGAAAGTGGAGAAAGTGATTCATCCAATATCTCACGTGCGTTATCCCCAAAACCAAGAGTCAAAGCCAACAGTCCTAAAAAAAACCAGTTAGCACATGATTCAGTTAAAATTAAATTTACATATATGTGGGAAAAAAGTTACAAAAGTGCCCAAAACAAGGATTTGAAAAACAAACCAATGGCATGAGATGCCAAACATATCTCCTTAGGAGATCCTCGTTTGAAGGAACTCAGACACCGTTCCAGCAAAGTCGCAAATCTGAATAACACCACAAATATGTGTCCGTACTTAGACGTGGAGACTAAAGAAACAAGAAATCTACAGATTAATAAAAAGCCTTTTTTCCCCTTTTCCAAGGTCTATTGAGACATACTAGACATGCTGCTATCGGGCTACTTTTTTTCCAAGAAAAGTAGGTAAGGCCGTCCAACAAAAGGTGTTTGGTGAAATCGGTTCTAACCAAAAGTTACTATAGTTTAAAACTCTCAACATGCTATAGTTTTCAACTCTATCCACACTTCTCAAACACAAGCACAAAGCTAAACAGAATATTAGAAATTAAAACACAATATCTTACTTCTTTTTTACGAACTCATGTTGCAAGGTAGTATTAAAAGCTCCAATAATCGACGTCAATGCGTTTTCTCTCGTGGAACCCCTATATGCACATGAAAGTACAGCAATAAATAAGTAAGAAGGCAATCTTAAAACAATACTCAAGTTTCAACCAATAACTTCTATCCACCATCTTGGTGATCAATGGTTGTAAAGAGAGCGGAGAGATAAAAAACCCAACTTCAATTAATATCACATTGTTAAACAGTCTCTGTTTCTGAGCAAATGGGCAACAATTTAAACAACTGCCCGTTACTTGGATATTATCATTAATTCTTTCATGGCGAAACTTTATGACAAAAATCATGATTAGCATGAATTCTTTCTTATAGCGAAACTATACAACAAAAGTCAATTAACCAAACATAGATTTCACCTTTTCTCGTATAAAGCCTCAAGGGCCTGGTCAAGTAAACTATCTCTATCAACTTGCATGTCTTCGTTCCCCATCATCGACATACGATCGGAACGAATAGTCGACGACGAACTCACACTACTATTATCGTCGTACTCGTCGGTATCAAGCATCGCAGCATTTTTCCGCTGAGAATTACCTGTTTATTTTTGCCCAATTATAATAGCATGAGAACCAAGGACAAACGATAATCGCGATTAATAGTTTTAATATCCTTGAATTTCTCAAAATACCCAATTCAAAAAAAAAAAAAAAGCAAACAAAAACGCTGAAAATAATAGGAATCCAAGTCGAAGAAACAATAAGTTTAATAATTACGAACTAAAATTGAAACAAAAATTATGGCGCATTTAACAAAACCTAATTATCGAAAAACCGAATTCCAATCAAATTCCACAAAGGGAATTTAGTTTTTTTTGGCAAGAAAGGAAAAAAGACTTTACGCTTTCCCATTGCAGACTGATTGCGAGGGCTTCGGAAGCAAGTCAATCTATGTCAGAAAGACGTACAAGGCTGAGGAGGGAGAATCTGAAGAAGACGAGAACGATTTGAAAAAGATATGAGATCGCAAGAAACGAGTCGAATCAAAACGAAGCAAAACGACGGCTGAGAAAATTCATAGGAGGAATTTGCCATTAATTAATATATGATGAATTTTATATTAGGTTTTGATTTAGGGTGAGAAAAAAAAAAGATACAAATTGGGGATTCCCTTGCGTGAGAGAAGAATTTGGGATTGGGATTTTTTATGAAGGGAAGAAATGAGGGCTACAATAGAAAAAGGAAAGGGGTTCTTGGTTTTCTATTTTTATTTTTATTTTGGCGTCAAGAAAATAAAGGGGATCATTCAAATTGGGTGGTATCAAGCGCATGGAATATTCGGGGGCGTACAGTGCCCAAGTACGTCAGCGAGCAAGTCATCATGACGTGGCAGCGTGAGAAACGTGGAGAGTTATAAATGGGAAAAGTTGGCAACATGAATCTGGAAAATGGGAATTATCGGCGCCACGCGCCAATTGGCGGACACGAGGATTTTTTAAAGACTGAGCAGGTGGATATTTTTTAACCGTTGTTGCTAGATATTCTGCTGCTGCATTGCGCGAGCTTTTTGGAACCAAAAGGGGGTCGTGTTGCTTTGTTTGTTGCTGCCATTTTGCCGTGATTGAATTGATGACTTACGGGGAATGTAAAAAGCAAATTCGTGTAACAACCAAACGACAACAAGTATTTTTCTCCAAAAAAACCATGTCATATCACAGTTTAGGAAACCACATCGCAAAAGAACTTTTATAGGGTGTTTCAGAGAACAATTATTGGTTTGTACTAGGTCAAAACACTGTATAGATGTTGAGAGTTTTATCCCTTTTTCTGTTTTTCTTCTAGTTACTGAGAACTACACTATGGGCAATTTAAACAGAAGACTTTAATATAGTGTGCCAAATAAAAAGGTTATTAAGAAACTTTTAATATGATATTTAAAAGAGTAGTTTAAATCATCAGTTTAAATTTGAGAACTGTATTTTATACTATTTATTATTTAAACAATTGGTTTGAGCTACTCTTTTAAACATTTCATAAGGTGTCTGAGGACCTTGATTTGAATCAACTAGTTCAAAAATATTATAGTAGCAGAGAACTTCATTTTATTTGCTTTACATTATAATAATAGAAAACTTTACACCGTTTGAGTTCAGACCAATTTTCTCCAAACACATGCTTTGTTGGCATCGAAACAATAACGGAATCGGTAATATACGTTCAGAAACAAGAAAAAAAGCATTTAGTATTTAGCATAAACGTCAGCCAGTGTACATTCTTGGTAAAAAAAAAATTTATGTTTTCCGATAAATAACGAACGTCGTGTCGTTTTGCAGGACATTGAGATCACATATCCGAATGTTAACGTGATGTGATTTTATTTTGCAGCGACAATTAGAGCAACATAATGTTTTTATCATAAACGACAACCAGTGTTTTATGCACATAACTACGTGTCATTGTAAATGTTACGGGTTGTTTTCGTAGTTACTGAAGAATAAAACTACAGTTCGTCCATGTTTCATAAGACATGTCGCACGAAATCAAACGACCATAAAGGACATGAGAATGCTTAACCAATATTAGCTATGGAAAGCCCTTTGAACTCTAGGACTAGAAATTCAAGGATATAGAAGTTTGTAACAAATACAAGCTTTGCAATCTCTATAGTAACTGCGTGAAGAACTAACTTTAAATTTGTAAAAATTTGAAGCATAAAACATCCTCTAGTAAGGTGCATATAGACTTGTTTCCTTTCTTATACACTATAAAATTCCTGGCATTTCAATTTACTTTTAAATTATTTTGAAGGATAGAATTCTAATAAAATGACACAACACTTAAAAAGAAAGTTAAAAGAGGTTCGCTTCCTAATTTTCCCTTAAAGCATGGCCACATAATGAGCACTTGAGTTTGGGCCTTGAATCCTACAATTTGGGCCCAGTAACTCAATACTAGGAGCACAGGAGTCATTAGAGAAATTCAGGTTTACTGGCGTTTTTCAATATTACAATTTTTATGAGAAAATTTAAAATATATAATTTTTAAAGAATATAAAAACATGATTGATTACAAATATTTTAGATTAGGGGGCATGATAATAAATTTTATCTAATGGTATTTTATTTTTTTTATTTAAAAAACATGATATGAATAAAAAAATAAACAATAAGTACATTGATAGGAAAAAAGTGATGTACAACCTAATTTACTCAAGCGGCTGTGAGATGGTGTCTAAGAAAAGCCAGAGGATTGCACCCTCAATGGGCACAAATATATCTCTTAAAAAACACACACACACACACATTGTAGTAGTAATGCCTTCGCTTTTTTTTTTTTTTTTTGGGTAGATATTGATGCCTTCACTTTGTCTCGTCAACTACTAGTGCTTTCTGCACGCAGCAACATGTCGTTTTAATTTGTGAAAAACGACATCAAAGCCAAAGACTTTTTTAATTTTTATTTTGGCGAGGTGGAAGAACGGGCTCCGCAGAATTTGAATCCGGCATGTTGCTACTATTACAACAAGCAAGCATGTGTTGAAACATAAACATTTTCGATACTTTTTTTTTTCCTCAAGTAAAAAGGAATATGGTGGTCCATATCCCATTTTCGTCTCATTCGCCACTTTGACAATCCCGAGGTCATAGAAGGAGCATTTAAGACCTTATAATATTTTCTCCTATTTGATAACTCAAGGTCTCCGCTTGTCTCACTGTCCTAATGGTTATTATTGGAGTGGGGGCCATGCAAGAGACTATACTCGAACCTAGGTGGACAAAGACAATATGCATATCAAAGGCATCCTAACGATTAAACCACATACTTAGATTGGTAGCTGTTTTCGATACTTTACTATCTATGCAAAGGACTTATTTTTTTAACACGGAACACAACTATTATGTTCCAAAAAAAAAAAAGTCGTTAGCGGAAAAGGGCAAAAAATGTTGAAATAATTGCGAAATGTTGAATTATTCTTCAATGACAACCCAAACAACAATTTTTACACAAAACGACATAACGACAACATAATATATTATAAGACAAACAACTATAAATTTAGAAACAAGAGTCGCATTTCATTATGGATCAGTGACAAGCAAGCTTAGACCCTTAACTGCATCTAGTTCACTCGTGAACGTCATGTCGTTTTTCCATTTAAGGAATAACAGAATTGTAACCTGCAAACGACATTTTTCTGCAACTTCTCAGAAAGAAATGACAAGGTTTTTCTACCAGAACAGTCGCCTACTTTTAAACGATAAACGGGTTATTGTTTTAGCAATCATCAAGTACTATGAACATTACTAAAATGATTTGTCGTTCTAGCCCATATTTACCATTAACGGCATGTCTTTTCTTTGTTCTTTTTTTCCCCGAGGGAATCTTTTCTTTGTACCTACAAACATGCTACATCAAATTTTCAATGCAGATAAATTTATAAGGGAAATGAAATTCCGTGTATTTGCAGTATTTTTTTTTTCAACTAAAATACCTTTACAATATTTGGAGTGCATTTCCCAACCAGTTAGAACGAAAAGTAAGAACAAATTTATTATAACATATGAGAGTTTTATATTATAATTTATTTTTGTCTTTATACTGTAAGTTAAAATTATATAGTTGAAACTAAAAGCCTCCGTTTCTCTTTTTATGATAAATGAACTTATCAGAAGCGAAGTAGGGTAACTTGAGGCTAGGATTCCTTGCAGACCTGTAGTGAAGCTAGCCCTGGGCTTTGGACGTTATGGGCCAAACTTTAAACAAAGGAAACTGAAGAGCCCGCTCTTGGGAAAACGCATTTCTATCAGCTGCGTCTTCCACGATTACCATGGCTTTGTTCTTCCTTTTAACTTGCATGCATATAATTTTTTTATCTTTTTTTTTTTTGTGAAATCGATCCTTGTACCGCTTAAAAAAAACGTTAAATGAGCGTTTCGTTTTCAAGCATTACCATAGATAAGCTTTAAAGCCAATTAACTTCGACCATAAAATATCTACGAATTTTCTAGATCCACATGCACAACATCCTTCCTTATTAAACTTGTCTAATGACATATTATTGTTGTTGTTGTTGTTGTTGTTGTGATGATGTAAATCTGCTTTGTTTTCAACATAGCCCATGATCTTCGGGAAAATAAAACGTTAATAAAGCAGACCACATCGCAATTAAATGGAAACCTAATGAAGCATAACATTAATTACCAACCTGTGATGATGAAGATATGATATACTATAATAATATAATTAAGGAAATCAAAGATAATGGTGCAGCCAAACACCGAGGATAAGCAATTGATGCATATATAATGAAATGACTGTTTTTTGTCAGAGGGTCCATGAATTATAACCGAATAATGTAGCATGGGGGGAGCATTGCTTTTTCTTTTATTTTATTCTATATGATCCTTAGTGATTATAGTTCATCTTCTTGTCACAACACCATTTGTTGTTTTTTCAATGCACCACTTCATAATGGACTCCGAAGGTCCATATGTTGGATTCGAATTAGATTTTTGTCCAATTTTAATGTCACATTTTTCATATAAGCACAATCTATAAAATTATAGAATTAATTGAACGTATTTAGAGATTGCCAATCTGTTCATCAATTTTCTTTTGTGACACTATACATCTCTCCTATGCATATGTATCATTGTATATATTTGACTATCAATCTGAATTGATTCATCCTAAGATTAATTTAGACTAAAATTCTCATCATTTGATATGATGGTAAAACTGTTTATTCTTCTCGATAAGGTCTTAAATTCAAACAATTTTACTATCATAAAAAGATTATACATATAATCAAAATAAGCGATTCACATACTTAAAAATAAATTGCCATTTTAAAAAATAAATTAATATATCATCGTTATTTTTATAATTCTTCATTTTTGGGGAAAAAAAAAAAAGAAAAGCATTTTTATTAATGCTTTTGGGACAAAACTGATTGAGGAGGTGGTGGAGGATATGGGAAGCAGCCATGTGAGCACAGTTCCCGGAGGGTTTGAGGGAGTGTGGGAAATGCAGGGAAGAGGGAGATCATCAAGGGCAGTCAAAACATTGGGAATCCCAACCTGATCATATTCCTTACTGACTTACCACACCAGTATATGTTAAATACAAGGTAAGATTAGGAGGGCACTTTTGTTGAAAGATAGGGGCATGAGAGTTAGTGTGGGTAATATTATGTGTAACTTTTTTAGGCCTTTCCTGTCAGAAAGTTTTTTAAGGCACCAACCAATCATGCTGGCCTGTTTCTCCATCTCTTCCTTCGCCTTAGAGCCATTTGGTATTATTTTTAAAATAAATTAAAATATTTTTATTTTAAAAAATTAAAATTTTTTAAAAATTATGTTTAAAGTGTTTTTAAAATTTTTGTCTAAAAAAACCTACGAAAATATTTACAAAAATTTTGAGAATAAAGACAAACGGGGGCCATTATTTCCCCTTGTAATTTCCTAGCTACCGTAATGTGTCAAGGTTTCCTTTTCTTTTTTTTTTTTTTTTTGGCAAGTTTATAACAAGAAACACTTAGGTTTAGCACTAATTTGTTTCGTAAGCTTGCACCTTAATTTAACAAGGCATTTGAAAAGTTAGTTGAACATAATAGTTTAGACTTAAAATACTATACTAATTTAAATTTTGTGAGAAAAACATTATAGCTTATTTGTTTTGAACTAGAACCTTTTCATTTAAACCAAGTTCCTAAATAGACTATTACTCTTTTTGCTATAGTGTTTTTTTCAATAAAAAAAATAAAATTTTATTCATATCTGTAAAAAGGGGCCATTAGTGTCCATGTAAGGAACGTAGTCACATTCATCATGAAAAGGGAACATATGCACATAAATACATGTGTTATAATATACAAGAGAAACAAGACGGCTCTTTTTTTAAGATTTTTTTTAATCAACTAAAGTTCGTCCAATGTGGCGTTAATTTTTTTTTTAAAAACCAACTAAAGTCCGTCAATATGGCGTTAATGTAATAATTAGTATCTACTACAGGAATACGATTCTTATATTCTGATATATGTGCGTATTCTAAAAGTTGAACCAATTTATGTAAATAAGATAACTTAGAATTAAACTTCTCCGCACGTTGTCTCGCTCAAGGTCTCCAAAGAAATGACAAGTCGACAAGTCACGTTAAATTAACTCATCACAGACATACATATGATGTAACATAAGCAACTTCTTATATCTGGACTTGTTACTTTCAAAGAAAAGCTAATTTAGCTATAGCTTTCAACAATAATATGGCTTCATCAATTAAAGAGATCACAAAGGAATTAAGAAAAAACAAACCCTAGCCACAACAAGGAAATCATACGTTTTGCTTAATGTCGGTACTAAACAAATTGGGAGAGAGACGTGTAAGTAAGTAGGTAAACATTACGAAATAATTTCCGGATATATTGATTAGTTGGTTAGCGTCTCAATATTCAGGTATGGCTAAGGAGATACATGTTTGCCCTGCTGGCTATGCCAACTTGTTTAAATGGCCCGTGGCCATTATTTTTTAAATCCATCTATACATAAATATATACACGCACATATATCCACATGTAGTGCTATATATTTTGCTATAATTGTTGTAGCTTGCTTGCTGGGCTGACCCCTTTTGGCATGCATGCATGCATGCATTGTTATTATTATTATTATTTTATTTTATTTTTTTGTGGTTGGGGGTGGTGGGTGTCCTCTTTCTCTCTTTCCTTCCCCCATGTGGTTTCCTTAAATTAAACCAACCAACTAGTCATATATTTATATGAAAAATATTCTAATTCTGTTCAATCTCATAAATACACAACCCTTTATAACAAATCGTCTTTCTGATCAACCTAATGAAGAATATAGGAGGATTGATCATGATATTTAGTCCATATATTACTATATGGTGATTGCAATATTCAAAAAAATTCAAATAATAAAATTTTCTTAACATATAAATCCAGCCATATATATAGACGCAATTATAACATGTGCTTACGATGAGGCCTCGTCAACTTATAGGGCATTTTGAGATCAGATTTGATACATCATAAAGTGACTTTAATTTGTATCTTAAAAGATCAACGTGTTAGGTAAAGTTGTCCAATATGTTTATTATTATTGGTTAAATGATATAAAGCTTGAGTTTATCTTTACCATTTACAGTAATAACATAGTACTACAATAGCATCAGCCGCTAAATGGCTAGCGCAGACTAAATGTGGGGCCTACGCGGATCCTATAATTAGACTCTACACTAATCAATAAACCGATGAGTACATTTGTTTTCATCTCGTGGAGAATGGACTCATGCATAATGATCAATAACTTGCCTTTAACACTTGCTAGCTAAGATTGCTTCTTTATGCGAAGTCAAAAGATGAAAAAGGAATAAGAGGCGCGTGTATGGGGTGGCTTTTTTCTATGCTTTAGGGGACGATGTTTCCCTTCTCTTGGCCCTTGCAAAGTGCTTTCTAACCGATCCCGCCGTTTCTCTAACAAACGAGCTGCTACCTTTTGAAGTTAGAAGGGCATATATATATATATATATATATATATATATATATATATGTACGTATAGAAATTGTCTCCAATCAGTCAGACATTTGTAACATTTTTTATTTGTTATTGTGATATCGTTATGTAACAATTAGTTACATTCAGTGTAGTACTTAATAAATATAGTCTTGACATTCGTACCATTGAGGACTACACTTAAGTAAAGTAAGTGTTACATAAACTGGTCCTAAATTAGTCAAAATGTTGCCTATTTATATATAGTTAAGTATACCAAATTAATAATGGCCTTCTTTTTGTCCCTATAATTAAGCGGCCTCTTTTCTTTCTTTGGTTGAGCATCGCGATCCCAGTCCATGCTAATCACCAACTTCCCTGATGTTATATATAATTGAACTACTTTAGGGAATATCATTGACTTCTCACTAGACCCCGCTAACAATGTCATATCATATATATTGTGATGTTGAGTTGTGTTCTATAATTCGTTTGACAGATCAATGCTCAAATTATCTACGATCTATATATAAGACACATTATCTACTCAGAATTCCCAAAAGTTGACAACTCAGATGCATTTTTATTTTCATATATATATATATATATATATATATGCGCACACATTGGAATGTCACTTATAAAATTGGTTAATATACGCTAACAAACATCAACTTACTTCAAGAAGTAAAATAATAATATGGAATAATTTTGCACATGAATTAAATGCTAATGAAATTAGGTCAAATTATCCCAAAAATTAGTTCTACTATGCGGTGCATTAACGGCGGTAGGTAGAGCATGTGATCCTAGAAGTAAAAGTGACAACAAATATTAATATTTGAACTTTTGGATAAAATAGAATAATAATACATGGTTATAGAATAATAATACTTGTAGGTTTAGTTTAATGGTAAAACCACACCCATTTTACCTCAAGTTGAAGAGTTTGAGTCTCTCACTCTCAAATTCTAACGATAGAATTATCAAATTATCAATGTATAGATCACACCCAATTTTACCTCAAGTTGCAGAGTTTGAGTCTCTCACTCTCAAATTCTTACCATAGAATTATCAAATTATCATGTATAGCTACGTGAGAGAATGTATTGCAAAACCTAAAATTTGAAATTGCAAATTCGAACAACCATAAAAGTTCCAGATCAATGTTGTAGAATTATACACTAGCACAACATAATGAACAGACTTCAAAAACAAACACATTATAATTTATTTGAAAATGACCAATGAATTGTTGAAATGTCAATATATTAATTAAAAAAAAATTTAGTGCTTAAAACATTTAGCTTACGAATGGATGTTGCCGGTTTCCAGTTGCATGGGGTGCATGTGCCAATAGTTGAGAAAATTTGATTTAAAGGTATGTTTGGTACATCATATTATATTATATTACATTGTATTATATTTTATTATATTGTATTATATACAAAAAATATAATGTAATACAATACAATATAATATATCAAATAAGCGTTAAAAGAGTATACTAATAGTCAAGTGGGGTGTGTGAATTGAAGAGTAAAAAAAAATTCTAAGGCTCAAAAAATGAAAAATAAATTTTCTAAAAAAAGGAAAGTAAATTAAGTCGAGTAACACAACGTGATCAAGACAATTAACCATTTCATTTGGACAAATTGGGCACACATTCGTTGATGTGTAGTACCCACTAATGATTATCAAAAAGAGTTAAAAATACTTATCTGAAGAAACTCCTTTTATCATCTAAAAACAAAGGAACCTTTTTTGTAATTGACGACGCAAGGGCTGCGCTTTGATTGGTCCACGGTCCACGTCGAAGAAACCAAGGCCCAGCCAATAGAAATACTACAATTACAATGCCACTGTAACAGTAAGTGCGGTTACAGGTACGGTCCATGTACGGTTTCCCGCCAAACGATGCCACAATCCCTATTCCCATTGGACCGTACTTGTCACGCACCAACTATTCGTGGTTAACGTACAGTTGTCTTAACCGGTTTAAGCCAAAGCGCTCGTGCCCTTAAAAAAAAAAAGGCTTTCTCTTCCCAGTCAAACTCTGGTCAGTCTTTAATTTCCAAAAATTAAATATATATATATATATATATATATATTAAAACACAGACCTTAATTATTTTTAAAAAATAATAATAAATAAAAGAAACCCTCTCATAATTTATGAGTGAAAAAAAAAAAGAAAAAAAGAAGAAAATTATGAGTTTTTCTTCTTAAAAAAAAAGCATCTGCAATCTCGCCAAATTTGTAGAAATACACAAGATTCATACTTTACCCAATACACCCATTTCGCTCCAATCCCACAACTGTCAAGCCAGTGTCGTTATTTTTTCCCGCTAAATTGTCGCCCCTGTTATCTCCATCTCCACATCTTCCTCTGTTTTGTAGTCATCGTAGTGGTCAACCAACCACGTTCTCTTTCTCTCTCTCTCTTACTTTCTCTCTCTAAATCTTGAATACGGGTTTTCCTTAAATTTCACCTGTTTGGATGCAAACGGAGGAAGGTTTGACAAAGATGGAAAACGACTCTCTTTCCAGCCTTCTTTCCCGGGAAAGTGAAGCCTCTTTGGACGAAGACACTTTGAATATCAGCAGCTTTAGGCAGTACTGTAGTACTTCGGCGGAAGAAGAAGAGGAGTCTGTGGAAATCTTGATGGAGAGAGAAACCGATTTCGGGTTCAAAAAAGATCAGTCTTTGGTCTTTAGTAACTTTGTCAAATGTGCTCGCTTAGAAGCAATCGCTTGGATTCTCAAAGTATTACTATTTAGTCCCAAACCCCATTTCTTATTTTCTTCATTTGAACTACTTTTTTTTAATCAAGGTTTTAGGTAAAATTCACTTATTGCTTTGATTTTATTTGATTTTGTATCATTGTTTTTTAAAATCAATTTAGGCCAGAGCAGTTTTCGGATTTCGATTCCAAACTGCATATTTGTCCATGACATACTTCGATCGATTTCTTTTAAGGAGGCCTATCAATGTAAGTTCTTTCATTTTTTTTTTTCCTATTCTGTCGATCTTGGTCTTGTTAATTCACTAATCAAAGCTTTTTTGTGTAGGATGAAGAAATGTGGTTGATTAGGCTGTTGCCGGTGGCATGCCTTGCTTTGGCCGCAAAAATGGAGGAACCGGAAATTCCATCGCTCTCGGATTTTCGATTCGAAGATGATGATTTCGGGATCAACTTGATCGGAAAAATGGAGCTTTTTGTGTTGAGCACATTGGAATGGAAGATGAGTTATATCACACCTTTTGCTTTCCTTCATTACTTCATCACAAGGCTGTGCCAACTAGAATCTCCCCCAACAAACATACTTTCCAGGACCACGGCGCTCATCATGGCTACAATCAGGGGTATTTATTTCGCAAATCTTTTCATTAAATTTTTAATTATGTTGGTCGATTCTAACAAGTATCAAAAGGCATTAACACTTTTTGGTTCATGTTGTAGAAACCAATTTAATGGAACATAGACCGTCTGCCGTAGCCGCCGCCGCAACCTTGGTGGCATTGGAGCAGAAATTAACTGGAACATCATTGGAGACCAAGATGCATTCCATTTCTCATTGTAAATCTCTCCAAGTTGTGAGTAATTTTATGCTGTATTACTTTTTATTTCTTGATATATATATATATATATATATATATATAGATATATTAGATTAAGTAATCTTATAAATTGGATGATGACCTTATTTTTGTCACAGGAAGATGTATTTTCATGCTACAATATAATGAGAGAGCTAAAGATTTATAAAGAATCACCACATTTATCGATGATCAATGATGCCATGGAAACTTCTTCAATAACAAATGCCTTTAGCAGTGACAGGAAAAGGGTTGGGCCAAGGAGTTGTGGTCAATATTATCATGGCCAGAAGCGGCTTCGGTAGAGTAATAAAAAGAGAAAAAAAAAAAATGAGCGGATTGCCAAAGTATTGTTTGTGGCTTGTTAGTGATATATGCGATTATAAAATTTTAAAGAGGAATCTGTACTATTTTGGATTTCTCAATAACGATCACAGAAAAAAAGAGGAAAAGGGAAAAAAAAAAAAAAGAAGGGAAAAAAAGAGAAAAAAGAAAAATAAAAGCAAAGCTGATATTATGGAGCTTCTTATAAAAGCTGATTATACAGTTAGTGAACAAAGTCAAGGTGGGAAAAGTGGCCTGGTGTAGCAACTCTTACACTCACTTCCTCTTTTCACTTGATAAATTTTTTATTTTTTATTTTTTATGTTTTTTTATCATTCATTGTTGAAATTTCTTTTTATTTATTTATTATTTTTGGGATACTTATTTGTTCTATTTTTCTGCCTCTCTTATTGTGAAGAGGGGTCAAAGAGGGTGTCTACTTTTGTGGCATCTCTGGCAAAGCCTATACTTTTGACGGGGTTTGGTTTCTTGGTGTCTTCGCAAGGGTGAAAGCAATGTAGAAGGTCTGTTCGTGTGATTTAATGTTATGTGTGTCGGATGTTGGCCATCAAATCAAAAAAGAGAGAAAAAAATATATGTATTGAAAAAAAAAAAAAGAGTTTGTAAAGATCATTGTGACTGCATTTTGGTTTTTGAAAGTTTACGGGGTTTCGCCCTTTGAAATTGAAGCACTGGCTTTGCCGTGTTTAGGGGACATGGAGCCCCCAACCATTGTTTGTGGAATCAAAAGGAATTTTTATATATGTTGAGCACGTTTTTTGGTGGAAAGAGATTTTTTATGCTGTGGAGAGATTTTTCTATGCAAATTTTATTTTTACTGTATTGATTTTATATGTTCACAAAAGAGAAATATTGTATGGCTAGAAGGTATAATTTAGCAGTAAAATTTACACTCGTCTGCATCACATGATGAAGAGTTTGAATCCTCACTCTCGAGTTTAAAAGAAAAAAAAAAAAAAGGTTGTATTATCATCTTAACTCTGTAGTCAAAGATCCGTCCCTCAAAGATTAAAAAAATGGTACCATGGTTAAATCAACTTCAAATTTAGTTTACTATATTGTGTCCAATGTAGCTTTCCATTTATGCAAGTTGGACGTGAATTTGCTGATATTTCTTTTCTTTTATATAGGTCTCTTTATTGAAAAGCAAATTCTTTTAGTAGGGTATAAAAATTATTGTACAACTTCAGCACATTTTGTTAATTTTGCATAATCTTATTATTTTGTTATAATTCTGTATGATTGATATTTGTTAAGAGTGTTTGAAAAGGTGGTAGGAATCACTGGTTAGAACCATTTTTACTATAGGGTATAAAAATTATTGTACAACTTCAGCACATTTTGTTAATTTTGCATAATCTTATTATTTTGTTATAATTCTGTATGATTGATATTTGTTAAGAGTGTTTGAAAAGGTGGTAGGAATCACTGGTTAGAACCATTTTTACTATAGGGTATAAAAATTATTGTACAACTTCAGCACATTTTGTTAATTTTGCATAATCTTATTATTTTGTTATAATTCTGTATGATTGATATTTGTTAAGAGTGTTTGAAAA
>CAMOHE010050489.1:26130-37022 GCA_946598075.1 Artocarpus hirsutus | reverse complement strand
TAGGGTATAAAAATTATTGTACAACTTCAGCACATTTTGTTAATTTTGCATAATCTTATTATTTTGTTATAATTCTGTATGATTGATATTTGTTAAGAGTGTTTGAAAAGGTGGTAGGAATCACTGGTTAGAACCATTTTTACTATAGGGTATAAAAATTATTGTACAACTTCAGCACATTTTGTTAATTTTGCATAATCTTATTATTTTGTTATAATTCTGTATGATTGATATTTGTTAAGAGTGTTTGAAAAGGTGGTAGGAATCACTGGTTAGAACCATTTTTACTATAGGGTATAAAAATTATTGTACAACTTCAGCACATTTTGTTAATTTTGCATAATCTTATTATTTTGTTATAATTCTGTATGATTGATATTTGTTAAGAGTGTTTGAAAAAGTGGTAGGAATCATTAGTTAGAACAATTTTTACTGTAGCATATGAGAGTTTTATACTGTATCAACTTTTTTTTTATTGTTACTGTAACATATGAGAGATTTATATTGTTCATAACTGAGCGGTTCTCAACACTCAACCAAACAACAAGTTAGATTCACATAGTACAACATAGCATCTATAGAGATACCCTACTAGAGAACTCATATAAAAATATCTTCAAAGCTTTTAGAGAGACATCTTTTATATCATAATACGGAAAAGAAAAAAAAAGGAAAAAATTTTGAAAAGCGAAGGCAAAGAAAAGGAACCTATGCTGGGGAAAAGATCTCACTTTTAACTTTGTCGTTGCTAACGCACATGCCCGCGGCGGCAATAAAGCTTCAATAACTGCAGACAATGGAACGGGATACGACACAGTTCTCCGGTTTTCCCAGACCAAATTTTGGGATGAAAAATAGAAAAGAACAAAAAAAATTTGTTATTTTCCTTTTGAGATAATTGGCTTGGCCGAAGGAAGGCCAAGATCTGACCAGGTTGGAATGTCGTTTTCTCGGCCCCTCCTTTTTAATGACACCAAAAAAAAGAGGTAAAAAAAACTTTACTGTGTGGTCAAGACCTGGCTAAAAAGTACTAGAACGCTTTTTCTCTGTTTGCCTAGGCAATGGCGTATACGACTGCAGCCAAAATTTCATATCGTATCAAAATTAACTCTGCATAATTTTGGTTTGGGTTTTGCCGTATGTGGGCTGGACTGACAAGTGACAACAATCCCAAAACTATGCTCTCAAGTCTTTTCACTTTCTAGTGCAACACACCGCAGCAGCAAAGATTTATTTTTGTTGGCTTTGAAATGAAAATAGTTTTTATGCCTACTACAAGCCTATCTGCCTATCTAACAAGCCATGTGCTGGAGTACATCGTACAGGAGTACCAGACAAATTTTACCGTTTTCCAAATTTGCCCGTGAAGCTCCACTCACATCTACTTTACTTGGCAACAAAAACATGAAAAAAAAGAAGAAGAAAAACTCGGATGCCTTTATTTGTGGTTTTATTTCAGGTCCTAGTCTTTGATGGGTCACTTCGGCGGAGTGAATTAATTAGCAGGCCAAGAAGTTACAAGAAAGACGTAAAATTTTCACGTGTATAAAAATTCAATTTCTAAACCAACCACTCCTGAAGTTACTCCAGCTGGATCTTGATTGACCCAGAGGGGTTGACTACGGCATGTGTATGTTTACCTACAAATAGGGTTTTTCGGAACAGATTATCGACTTTTAGTTAAAATTTTACAAATATAAACATGTAGCAATCATTGATTAGCACTGCAACATGTAGTTCCAATTAAATCTCTAAACACTCTAAAACAAAATCATTTCTGAGAAACTAGGTGAAGATAAGATTCTTATCATAAGAATTAAGAACATAACCAATATGATGATCTAACAAAAGCTTAACAACATTGCAAACATACTAGAGCCTATTTGTTTCGAGTATTATTTTAACTCAATGAATTCAAATTTGAATTCAAGTATTAAAAATCTTTTAGATACGTGTTTGCTTTCCCTAAAAACCGAATCCTTTAAATATCAAAAATCTAAGTTTTTAGAATCCTCGTCCCTTTAAACTTTTAATACTCGGATATCTTTACTACAGTAAAAACTAAAAATTCTCTCTTATATTTGAGAAAAAAATCATAACTTTTTTATTTGATATCCAATTAATATGATTCTTTTTTTATTGTGTTCCTAGTAAACAGAACAATAAATTAATATCTATATTGCATATTTTTTTAGAATCATTGACATTAAGATTTTATTAGACTTGTTAATAAATCAAAAATTATTTTCATTATCTCTTCAAACATAAATTTCAATTTTATTCCATACTCATATTAAAACTTAAATACACATCCAAATACTAATTCGAATAACAATTCAAATCATACTAACTCAAATCAAATCATAAATTTAAATCCATTTATCAAATGGACCCTTAAAATCCTTATACAAAACTCACAAGATGTCAAAGTTCCTGGTTACAAATGTTGATATCATATTCAGAAGTCTATGGCCATCTCTCAACCATGTAGTGATGACACATCACTCCAATGAGGTAGAAATAATAAAAGTCAACCTCCCTTAAAGTGTGAAAAGGTAGAATGACATGAAACAGCCCTTTGACATACAAAGAATCAGTTTGATGAATTTGAGACATTTGACAACATCGCAAAAGTATCTTCTGACATAAACAAAAACAATTCCTTTTTTTTTTTTTCGAAGTAAAAATCCCCAGTACGAATGGAGACCACCTAGCAGCTAGCAGCAAAGTTTCTTCAAGAAGAGTATTTTTTCCCCCTCTCTTACCTTTTTTGGCTGGCTACTTAAGAATCTCACACAATAGAGGGCTAATAATAGCAAAGCTTTTTTTTTTAGGAGAAAATGTTGCCTGAGAGGGTGGTAGAACTTGAACAAAAATTTGTAGGCGTTTTAAAGTTTTCATTAACAGATTAAAGCTTCCCCCAAAGGCTCAGATCCTTGAAAAGCAGCTAGAAATAATTTTGTATATTGTCAAATGTCTCAAGGTTTGCAAATAAAAAAATTAAAAAAAAATTCACGCTTTTCCAAAGGCACACTTTTGCAGGAAGCTCAAATCTAGTTAGTGAAAACTTCAAATATTGCCTCAAATGATGTCCAGACCAACCAAGCAATAAACAACTTTGTAGGATTGCACCTTCTTTTTTCTTTTGTTCCTTTTTTCTTCTTTTTGCCCTTTTTCGTTTTAGGGTAGGTTTTGGGAGAAAGGTAAAAGTTACCGTTAAAAGTCCTTTAACAGCTACGCAAAACGGACCCTCAACTCAGTGGTACTTATTTGCATCGTGGTCAGTTAGATCCTACTGGAATCATCTTTAATGCTGCTGCAATTGGCATGCCAAGGAATCCAAGGAAAACGCTGACAATCCACTGTTGTAAACTGAGAGGATGTGTGCTTGCAAATGTACCAAGAAACTCGATGATCATAATTTGGAAGATAACAGTGCAACTGATCACAGCCACAAACACATAATTCTCCATAATGCCTTTGAACACATTTATCTTCTCCATCTCCCTAGAGCTGATCTCATTGAAAACCTGAAGAAGACATTTGTATACAATGTAGGTAAATATAATTTAAGCAAGTTTAGAATTTATTTGACGAATTATTGCGGATTGATGTGGTTGAGATTCGAAAACCAACTTATATTAAATAATCTTATCGCATTCAAAATGTAGAAATTAAGAAATAACTGATAAGCTGACAATGGAATCGGTAATGCAGGCATGTTAGACATTCTTGCATTTGAGAAAGGAACCAAAAAAATTAATTAAAAAAACCTCGTGCATTCAGCACGATGCCAATCCATTAATACAACATCAATTCGGAAAACTAGTCTTTCGATTCTTCTAGTGATGTTTACTGTTATGATCAAAACAAATTCCCAGCAAAAAGAGATAATCGTTGTTGGCATATGGAACACGTTTTCATGGAGTCAAATTTTCGGCAATTCATTATTACCTGACAAAATACGAAGGTGTTGAAAATGAGTGTGTTCAGAATCAAATCAGAATCTGGGCCATCAAGCTGAAAAGCTACTTTTCCTCTTGTCTGTAGGTACCATAATATCAAGAACTGATACAAAGACTGCCCCAGGACATTCCTCCACATAACATTACTGATGAAATTTCCTTTTCTTCCAACGGGCAATCTCTTCATCAAGTCATCGTTTGGAGGTTCTGTGGCCAACGCAAGTGCTCCTAGGGTGTCCATGATCATGTTGACCCAAAGAAGCTGAACCGCAGTGAGGGGAGCATTTCCTGAGAGCATATGTCAACAAATACAAATAAATGTGATGCATGAAACGTGCTTAAAAGGGAAAAAGCACTTTGACATGCAAAGAGAAACGAACACGATTAGCTTACCTGTCAAACAAGCAGAAGAAAAGTTGACAATTAGGGCAACCACATTTACTGTTAGCTGGAACTGAACAAACTTTTGAATGTTTATGTAAACTGAACGTCCCCATTTGGCCACAGTCACAATTGTTGAGAAGTTATCATCCAAAATTATCACATCAGCACTTTCTTTGGCAACCTGAAATGTTTTCAACGTGCTTCAGCAACATGAAAAGTCAACTAAACGAATTCATAATTATCTAGAAAACGAGAACAAGTAAATGAACTGGGAGTTGATGTCCTCAGATAGAAAAGAAAAGAAAAAAGGCATGCAACCACAGATATACACGTAGACACAATAATCTGGGTTCAAATATAGATATTTTAGGAAAATCTAAAAGCTAGAAAAGGAGATCAAAAGCATCAATAGGCGGGGTTTAAGCTCACTGTAATTCTAAGGCACAAACCATTTTAGATTTGAATTTCTGAAAGTTTTTGTCCTAAATGCTCAACTTCAAGAAAGTAAATGCTCAATCCGAAAATAAGATCACAAGAAAAGTGATCACCTCAGTTCCAGCAATGCCCATTGCTAGCCCAATATCAGCTTCATGAAGTGCTGGGGCATCATTTGTACCGTCACCAGTCACTGCAACAACTTCTTCAAAAGTGGTCCTTAAGTGTTTGACTAAAGCGTGTTTATCTAGTGGTGAAGATCGAGCCATAACCTGCACGTAAACACCACATCACATTGTGGTATACTGAAAAGTCACGTCTACGAAGGTAATTCTAAAAGTGCAAATTCGTGCAGATTATGAGGGCCGAAGAATTTATCACTTTCCTAAATATTGTTGGCAATAAGCTTTGCAATAACAATGAGCACGCTACAGCATTATAAGTTTAAACTGTCCACTAAATCTAAAGCCTGGCACACTTCAGAAATTTGAACCGATTTAGCCCCGGTGTCCATGTAAAATGTTGAAAAAACCTTTGTCAAAATTCAACGTAGGAGGCAATACTTTTCTTTTTGCTTTTTTCACGAATCACTACCATGTCAAATTCCAGGAATCAAACTTCTCTACATAACCAATATCCACTCTATGGAATTGCAAAAACATTCACAAAAACTTCTATTGAGATAATGTCATGCATTTCTAATGAACAGCTTAATCTAAAACGAAAATGCACCTGAATTTTTGGAATAATTTCGCGCAATTCCTCTTCACTCTTCTCACGAAATTCTGGTCCTTCAATTGCCAAACCATTCTCAGTCAAAATTCCACACTCTCTTGCTATTGCTTTTGCAGTGTTTATGTTATCTCCAGTAACCATCCTAACAGTTATACCAGCTGACCTACAGACAGCAACAGATTCCCCGACCCCCGGACGGACTGGATCTTTAATTCCCACAATTCCTATGCAAGTGTATCCTTTGGTGGGTATAGGGGTCTCAGTAAAGAACTCACTTTCAGTTTCCATGTAAGCAAGGCATAGAGTTCGAAGGGCTGCATTAGCAAATTGTTCGATAGTATTTTCCAAAACATTAACGTATGCTTTGTCAAGGGGAACAACCTCACCTTTCGAATCTATGACTTTGTCACATGCAGCTAATATTATCTCAGAAGCACCTTTACAATGCACTCGGCAACCACCTTCAGGAAGTTCTAAAACTACCCCCATCCGCTTCTTTGTCGAATTGAAAGGCTCAACTTTCACAATATTACACGCTTGTCGTTCTCCTTGGAAATCACCACCAAGCTGCAGCCCAAATTCCAAAATAGCCGTTTCAGTGGGTGTTCCTAATATCTCATTCTTGTCATCTTTGTTCTTCACCACCTCTCCTCCAGTGTTGTTAAATATTGATTGAAGTAGGATTTGCAAAGCAGAATCTGGAATTTCAGAGCAGAAGTTAGAAGCATCCTTAGAGCTACCTACTTCCTTGGTCTTTCCACACATGGAAGCTTTAACGACAGTCATATGGTTTGTTGTCAGTGTGCCAGTCTTGTCACTGCATATAGTAGTGGCAGATCCCATGGTCTCACAAGCAGCCAGATGACGAACAAGTGCCTTATCATTCATCATCTTCTTCATGGCAAAAGCAAGGCTCAATGTCACGGCCAAAGGTAACCCCTCAGGAACAGCAACAACAACAATTGTAACTGCAATAGCAAAGAATTCCAGAATTTCCATTGCGTCGTCCGCAGACCAGATCCACTGGGACCCTTCTTGCAGCTTATTGTTAAACAATCCTTGCACCAAAACAGCAAAAGTCACGAAAGCAAAAAATAGACCAATTTTTCCAATTAGGGTCGCCACACCATTAAGTTTCACCTGCAAGGGGGTTTCATCATCTCCTCCTTCACTGAGAGTAGCCATCAATTTTCCCCACTGGGTTCTCATCCCAACAGTAGTCACAAGCATCTTGCATGACCCATCCTGTACTTTAGTTCCAGAGAGTAGAAAAGGATTCTGAGGATTGACATTAACTGGCTCACTCTCACCTGTTAAACTGGATTCATTTATAGTCACAGAAAACCCTGATATAAAGAGTCCGTCAGCTGGGACTTGATCTCCAATACTTAGATGAACTATGTCACCAGGAAGAAGATCAAAAATTGATATCTTCTGCCTGCACCCATCTCTAGTAACCTGAACTGTAATTTTTTTCTTCTCCCTTTCCAAATCCTTGAACTGCAGAGATTGCCTGTAATCGCTAATGGCTGTAACGAAAACAACAAGCAAAATGCTGGCAACAATTCCAAGCCCATCATGAGCACCCTTTGGCCATCCTTCCGTTGCTATGCCAACAACCAGAGAAACAAAGGCACAAATGCCAAGTATCATCAGGGTCATATCCTGAAGGGCTTCCCACACAAAAGTGAAAAAACCCTTAACCGGGCTTTCGGTGAATTTGTTGATACCATAAATTTCTTTCCTTTTACTCAGCAGTTCCTCGGAAGTAGAGATTCCAGTGGCTATTGATGTTGCAACCTTGCTAGCAATTCCCTCAACTCCACCATGAATTGTCAGCTTCTTCACATCACGCCCTTCAACCATGGATCCCAACTCATCAGCACAGATTTGAAAACCCGCATCTTTGACTTCCTCAGGTACAGTGTATTCACTAGTCAAACTTAGACCTGTAACATTGAAGGTGGAACAATTCAAAGGAGAGAACCAACTAACAAAAAGAACAGAAACCTTCTATCAAAGTCTAATCCACTTGTTCTAATATACTCATACCATGAATAAATTGAAGCGCTGCTTGTGAAACCAAAACTGCAACTCGAAACTTCTCCTGTCAAATTCAACACAAGTACAAAATAACAAAAATGTCACCAACATGAAATATATAGTGCAAGTAAAGCATGGAATATTGGTTACGATTTCTCATCGTACAACGTTTTATCCATTCTGATACAGGCTCGACTGTAATTTCAGACCATGTCACCATGATACAGGTGCCAGATTTGCATGGTTAACTTTACTGTGCGATTTGAATGACGATTGTCTGGATGGTTCTACCATGACATCTCAACAGTCAGCCTAGAACATTTCGAAAGATACTCCTAGAACAAATATTTATAAGGCACCTACATTTTGTAACGCCGCCTAGACCTCACAACAAACACCCTCCATGCTAGCAATGCTACTTAAATCAATGGGAAAAGGAAAATAATGTGCGTCGTGAGAACATCTGTTTCATTACGTATCACGAAAGTAGTAAACTTCAATCTTGATGCAACCGACAGAATTTTGATACATGTGCTTTTGCGAATCATGAAGTTCATGTGCATAGAACAATGTTTCATATGGGTATCATAGCTTACTAGTAATAACAACTTCAGGCGTATTTTTTTTTTAAAAAAAAAAGAAGCACACATTGGTAAGTTCTCTGTGGCAGTTCTTTAATCAGAGCATCGGACCACACCAAAATTTTATTTAACTTTTTTGTTGAGAATTAAAATTTTGTATACATTTGTGCCACAAAAAAAAGAAGGTAACGAATTGACGAATTAATTTCAGGTTCAGATCGTCCACAACCTTCTCTCATTTTACTAAAAGAACATCGGAACATCATGCATAGAAATAGAAGATACGAAGAAACACAAAGAAGATTTAAACCACTGATGAAAACGTGATCCGATTTCTGACAACCTTCAGTCCAAAAAAAGTGGATGTTGGTTATACATAAATAATTTGAGGCTCGGATTGATTCCAGAAGAAGACAGAGAAAGAAAAAGAGGTCCATTCCATTAAAGTAGGTGTTCATACCCAAATGAGAACACAAGAAAAGGAGATAATTAATTAATCGTTCAGGTCAAGTCAACCAAGTAAATACTAATCATAGGTGATTCAATTTCAAACATGAGAAGTTTTCGTAGATCACAGAAAAACATATATTTATATATATACACACACACATATCTGCTTTTGGAAGGCTACAAAAAGCAATTAGATAAAATTTTGACTTATAATAATTATTTCTTGTTACTTCGGGGAAAACACTTTAAAACCTCATCTTGAACCAGGTCCACGCCAACTAACCGGAACATTTAAATAGGACAATATCCGCTCCTTCACGTGATAATTTTCTCAGGAAACAAACAGAAAACAGAACAGAGTATTGAAAGAACCTGATTAGATCGGCGGATGGCCTCGGCCTCATTGCGCTTGTCAAGATTAGCAGTGAAACGGAAACGGCGTTTCTTGTTCTTCACAAGCCAACAGAGCTTCCTCCATCTCTGAAGCGCTTCTTCGGACGAGTTCTTAGCCTTCACATCCCCAAAGTTCTCGTTCAGATAGCTCTCCATCCAATCTTAATCTCGCCTTCTTCCCCAATACCAACACAACAACATATACACAATCGAATCCTAAAATAGCAACAAAAAAGGAACAAGTTTCTCTTTATTCAGTTGTACGAGCAAATATCTTCCTTCTTCCGACAAGGCTGGAATTTGACTCCTCTCAAAGCAACCTCGTTTGTTCCAAATCTTTCTCTATTAGGGTTAAAGTTTTAGCTTTGGTTTTACGCAGAAGAGTTTCAAGAGTTGACGAAATTCAGGAATCGGGTTCCCAAAATCTAATACCTAGTAATAATAAGTAATTATTAAATTACTGGAGTTGTTGAGTTTTTAAAGATATTTTAATTAAAAATCATGTTTGGATCCACGCGTGATTGGTTGGAGAAAACGTGGGTCTCGCCGGTGCGTGACTGACCGTTGTAAGAGAACGTGGGGTTCATTATTTCCGCTTTTGTTTCGTTCTAGAAAAACATTGTGCACTTTTAGAATGAAAAATGTTGATAGAATTATGTTATTATCGTATTATTCTTTATTTTCTGTCAAAAAATTAATTGTTTCTTTAAATTTTTTCCTTCAATTTTTCTTTGTTTGCAATTATTTTGGTACTGAAAAAAGCGTTGGGGACGACTCCACGTAACTGCCTCTTAATTGTAATAAGAGGGATCTCCAATGAGAAATCTTTGTATTGAGCTGCACCCTAAATTAATTCATCAACGTTTACGGTTGACAATTTTAGACACAGTGGTAGAAATGGTAGTTTTTACCATAAAATCAGTTATAAACAATAAAAAATTCTTACATGTTACAGTAACAATAAAAAAAATTGCTACAGTGTAAAGTTTTCATATGCTACAGTAAAAGTGGTTCTCACCACTGGTTTCCACCACCTTCCAAACACCTTAACAAACAAGATAACACGGTACAAAAATAATACAAAATAAATAAGTTTAAACTACACATATATTAATTAGGTCATAAATAAATTGACACAAACAACACAAAATAAACATATTGTATTCATATTAACACGTTGTGAATCAACGTTTGTTGTCAAATGAAGACTTCTAATATATTTATTATGGTTTTAAGGTTTTCAAACTTTCACCACCAGGAGTCTTACATCGAAAGAAAAGAGAGAAATTCTCTCCTTTTCTTCTATATAAACACTACCCGTCATTTGTTTTTCAAGGTGTTGTCGTTGAAGCATTCTAGATCAATTTTTGTATAATCTTGATTCTTTAAAATTTAACGGTTTAAAATACTCAATAATTAAATATTGTTATATTTTTACAACAAAATTTATGTAGTAAAGAAATTTAATTTTTTAAAATTTTATTAGTCAAAATTTAAAAAAGTTTATACAATAAAAAATTATATAATAAGCTTTTTTTTAATTGTGTCGTGAAAAACTTATTATAGACGTGTCATGTTCGTGTTTGATAAAAGTGGTCCAAACCACTTTTTCAGTGATAAACAGTATAGCAACAATAAAAACAAAATCGCTACAGTGTAAAGCTCTGACATGCTACAGTAAAAATTGTTATAATCAGCAGTTCTAACCATCCTATCAAACACCTTATAATTATCTAAGCTTTTTTTAAAAAAAAAAAAAAAAGAATAGAGGTGTGTTTAGTTGGAGAGGTGTAATTTTAAAAATAGATCTTTTTACTTTTCTATTTAATACTAAATAAGAAAATAAACATCATCTGTTCTTTGAATGTGCTAATAAGATTGTTCATTTTTTCTTCACAAGATTGTA